>JAQHUG010000219.1:899490-918688 GCA_028555095.1 Dicrostonyx torquatus
GGGGGTAGAAGGGAGAAAGGAAGAACAGCGGAGAGCCTGGGTTTGGGGAGGATGGAGATGCAGAAGGATGGCTATTGGGGAAGGGAATAAGATATCTACAGAAAATACTTTCTACAACTATTTGTACATATTGAGTCATTTTCACACACTCTCTGAGTAGGAACTTTTCTCCCAGGTTTGTTGGTAACAAAGCTCACATTAAACATGGAGAAGCTGCCTAAATAAAATGTGCTTAAATTCAAGTTGTCTCTGAAACTGACACTTATGTGAACATGTTTATTTGTTGATACTTTTAAATTTAGTAACCTAGAGAATTACAAAGTGGAAGAAAGACCCATCTAGGGACATTAGTGTTTAAATCGACACTGAAATGCAATTTAGCAATAATTAGGATGTTTCACCTTTGTGAATGTTCAAATAATTCACACAAAACAAGATCTTGTTTTTTAATAAATTAATAAAATTGTCAAATGCTTCAACTATCTGGTTGTCTAAACCATATCTCCACTAAAATATTCATAATAAAGTTAGCTCCCTTTAAAATACAAGTATCCAGTTATATGTATATATACACACATATACATATACATATATATGTATATATATATAAATATATATATTTCATGACCATTACAGTACTAAATTTTACACAGAAGGTGATGAAGTCAACACTGTGAGATGCAGGATACCTGCTATCAAATAATGTAAGCATATTAAAGGGAACAGCATTTGTGTTAAGACATTTCATAAAAGGTGGGATGTATAGGATCTGAAGATGGGATGTAAGTAAAGGCAATGATGGGTCTGAAAAACTCCAATGAAAACATGACATTTGCATCTGGCTTCAGATTGAGGAAAGAAAATTTCTGGATATAGATCAAAGGGTGAGGGAAGCATTAAAACACATTCCCAAAAGAAGAAAATATATTTGAAAAGGCATAGCACAACTGAAATAAAGGGACATAATTCATATCGTAACGTAATCACACCAAAGAAGATAGCTGGGACTAACCAGGTCATGGGGGCCTTTAACTGTCAAGTGAGACAATTGTGATTAATCTATGTGGGAGGCTCTTCTGTCTATGTGTTGCTTTTATTGGTTAATGAATAAAGAAACTATCTTGGCCTGTTGATAGGGTAGAACTTCGGTACGCAGGGAAGAAAGAATGGAATGCTGGAAAAAAGCAGACACCTGAATTTTACCCAGTAAGCCATGGCCTCGTGGCAATACACAGATTAATGGAAATGGATTAAATTAATATGTAAGAGTTGGCCAATAATAAGCTGGAACTAGTGAGCCAAGCAGTGATTTAATGAATATAGTTTCTGTGTGGTTATTTCAGGTCTAAGCTATCCAGGTGGCTGGAAAACCTAAAAACGGGCCTTCTTCAACACTAATCATTGTTCTTAGAAGAATCCTGCAAAGGACTTTTATGTATATTTGAGTTTCTAACTGAAGTCATTCTATAATAACAACTTAGAGTGACAGACTTACTCAGTTCCTTCATTAAAAGGAAATAGTGCTGAAAATTACCCAAGGCAATACATAGCATTAGGTGAAAAGAGTAGTTTTCTTGTTAGCAGATAGTTAGTTGCACTATAAAAGTATGGTAATTTTGGTCTAAAGAGAGGTATGCCATGATCTGGGCATAGTAGATCCAACATAGAGTCCCAGCACTTAGACGGCAGAGGTTGGAATTCTACCACAAAAATAAGACCCTGTGAAAAACAGTAAATGATAAGAAGAAACAATAAAGAAAAAATGGACTTAAAATGAGAGATGTTTTACTTAGTCCTCACCAAAGGAGACATAAATTGTCTATTTATTGGTATTGATGACCACTTGAGTGATGTTGATAGTCTTCACATCTGCCAAGTTGTATCTCAAAGATGTCTCGTGTAATTAAATGATAGGAATAGGAAATGTATTCTGCTAGAATACAATTTTGAGAAATGATTATTATATTGAGTATTCTTCATGCAGTAAGACAATGTGTGCTCTATAAATGATGTGTATGAGAAATGCCAAACCAAGTCTACATTTAGTGATAAAAAGCTGCAAACTGTACAGAAGAATATCCTAATAAACCAAATAAAGTATATGGAAAGTAATAGAAGGTGAAAGCTCAACTTAAATTTTGCATAATAATGCCTTATTATCATTTGAAATTTTATGTGATCAATGTAATATCATCTTTCCTAAATTTTATCTTTAATTCTTTTAATAAGCATACAAAATACAATAAGGCAAGATGGAATTTTGAACAGTAATTCTAGTAGATTATCCTGTACCTTCATTTTCCTTTTCCCTACTCACATCCACACCATCTAACTTCAAGTGTCCATTCTGCTTTCCTGTCACACTTGTCTTTTTGTCGTTCCTCCATCTTATTTACCCTCTCTCAATTTTTCAGTGTTTATCCACAATTGTTCCATAAGTATGTAGGTATCTGTATATGTGTGGGTATGCTTAGAATGGAATCCATATGTAAGAAAAAGATCATCCAGTTTTTGTTTTTTAGAGTTTTAAGCACCTAAATATTTTATTTCCTTATTCTTTCATCTTAGTAAAACTCCTGACTAAATTTAAATTTATAGTTGAATACAAGTCTATTATGCATACAATACCACATCTTCATTATCATCTCATTGCTGATAGACATAAATATGATTTATTTATTTGATATTCTGTTAAAAAAAGCAATATACATGGTTATGCACGTATTTCTTTGGTAAGACATGGAGTCTCTGAATATACCTATGAGTGTTGCAGCTGAGTCATATAGTAGTTCTATAACTTTATTTTCGATCATCCTTTCATACTGATATCCATAATGGCTATAGTATTTGTGTATCCACCAGAAGTGAATAAACTTTCTTTTTTTCCAATATTTGCTGTCATATATAGATGATAGCGATTCTGACTGGAATAATCATTGAGTGTGAAGGATTTTTTTAAATCTACATTTCTCTTGTGTCTAGAGTTGCTGAATACTTTTTAAAATACTTATTTGTGTCTCTTCTCCTAAGAACCTTTTGTTCCTTGCATTGGCTTCTTTGTTGATGGCAAAGCTGGTTTTTTATTTGACTTCTGTAGTTCTTTGTAAATTCTAAAGTCCCTGTCTGAAGTATAACAGGCAGAGATTTCTGTCTAGTTAGTTTGTTGTTGACAGCATCTTTCGAGTTCATATAATCTCATCTGCTGATTATTAGGTCTGTATCTTGAACTATTCGAGTTTCTTTTTTCAGAATCTTCTCTTCCCTATAACTAAAACTTAGAGTGTAATTCCTGGTTTTCTTTAGCAGTTTCCATTTCATATTTTAAATTAAGGTCTGTGATCTACTTTGAATTAATTTTTTGTGCAAGGTGAATTATATGGATCAAATTTCATTCTTCTGCAGAGGGATAGCAGTGTTGCAAGCAACATATGCTAAAAAGCTTTCTTTTTCTCACTGCATGACTTTAACAACATTATAGAAACATAGCTAGCTATCGCTTTGTCTGCTCATTACTGAGTGCTTCATCCCATTCTGCTGATTGACCTGTCTGTTTAATGCAAGGGCTTAATTTTGCATCTATGTGTGTTGTTTCTCATTTTATTGTCCAGTCTAGCTAATTGCTTATAATTTTTCTTTCTAAATTACTGTACTGTTTCACTTATGTTGTACTGTATATATTATTATATATTTCACTGATTTATTTTCAACCTTATTGTTACTTCCTTCTACCAGTTTTGAGGTTTTTTCTTATATTTATATATAACTGAGATGTTGGATTAATTTATTATTTGAAATATTTTTATTTTACAAAGGAATTCATTGTAATAAACTGCCGTCTCAATGTCACTTTTATAGACTATGGTGTGATGGGTCTCTGCTTTCAATTGCTTAAAAAATGTTCAAATTCTTCCTGTTTCCCCATTGTGTATTCAAGCATTTGCTGTTCAGGCTACATATATTTGTTTGATTCAGTTTCTTTTGTTATTAATTTTCAGTATCATCACTGTATGATAAAAAGATATAAATATGATTTTATATTCTTAATGGTGAAATAAAGGTTTTTTGGCTAAACCAGTGTGTGAGGGGTCTCAGATATTGATAAAAGCTCTGTTTAATAACCTCTAGAAGCAATGCTTTCTGCATACTTGTTACTTTCATTTGATATCACGTAGTTTAACTATATGTTCATGTTCATATTTTGGATGTCTGCAAGACTTATCCCTTGAGAATAATAGAATGTTGAAGACCAATTGACTATTGAACTCTAATACTATTTTAAATGTTATTGTGGATTCTGGCAGTAGATACATATACACATTTGTAACTGAAAAATTACACAATTATTATGTCTTCTTGATGAGTAATTCCTTTCATTATTATATAGTAACTTGATTTGTCTTTTCTTTAAGTTTTTTCATGAAGTCTATTTTGTCAGATGTGCATAAGCATGCTTACTCCAGTACTTTTGATATTTTATTTGCTTAGACTATCATTCACATTCTTGATATTAGTCTACACATGACCTTGCTGTTTAAGTGAGAAACTTGACAGCAGCACGGTCCTTGTTTAGGTGATTTTGTATTTTTTGGCGGTCAGGGGGGTGGGGAGAGGAGTGTTTGTTTCTCAGATAAACTATATTATTTAATTGAAGGATTCATTTGGGTAGATTTAAGGCTTTATTGAGACATAAAGACTAATTAGCTTTACATAGGAAGTGATCTCCTGTGCCCAAGTATTGCAAGCTACTTCCCACTTTCTCTTCTATGAGGTTCAGTGTGGTCGGATTTATATTGAGGTCTTTAATCCATTTAGACTTAAGTTTTGTGCATGGTGATAGATGAGGATCGATTTTCTTTCTCCTACAGGTTGGCATCCAATTATGCCAGCACCATTTGTTAAAGATGATTTCATTCTATGGTGATGATTAAGATATTCAACAAAGTAACTATGGGACAAGTTCAGTTCAGGCACCTACTCCTCTGCTGCCCAAGTACCTAGCTGGGACCTCACTGACCTCACTATGAATGCCTGGGATCCCCTCAAGACATAAGTCCCTTGCAAATCTTAAAAAGACTCCCGTTAATGTACATATCTTATTCCCTTCCCCAATAACACCCTTCCTCCCTCTCCACCCTCCCACAACCCCAGGCTCTCCCCGGTTCTTCCTTTCTCCCTTCTACCCCCTCCCTTTCACCTACCCCATCCACCCAACCCAACACCCACCCCCATCCCCACACCCGTGCTTCCAACTTTTGTCTGATGATTTTGTTTGCTTCCAACTTCCAGGTAAATCTTTATATGATTTTCTTTGGGTTCACCTTGCTATTTGGCTTCTGCAGGCTTGTGAGCTGTAAGCTTAATGTCCTTTGTTAATGGCTAAGGTCCACTAATGAGTGCGTACATACCACACTCTTCTTTTTGGGTTTGGGATATCTCACTAAGGATAGAGTTTTCTATTTCCTCCATTTGCATGCAAAATTCAAGATGTCGTTGTTTTTTTCCGCTGAGTAGTATTCCAATGTGTATATATTCCACACTTTCTGGATCCATTCTTCCATTGAGGGGCACCTAGGTTGTTTCCAGGTTCTGGCTATTACAAATAATGTTAATCGTCACCATAGAAATTTCGCATGATGGATGGAGATAGAGCCAGAGACCTACATTCACATCAGAACAAGTGATCAAGCTACCAAGGTCCAGTGGAAGAGCAGAAGGAGGGAGAAAATGAGCAAGGAAGTCAGGACCATGAGGGACTGGCCCACCAACAGAGACAGTGTGCTCGATCTATTGGGAGCTCATCAAATTCAGCTGGACCAAGACTGAATGAGCATATGACCTAAGTGGACTCTATGAATGTGACTGCCAGTGGGGACTGACTGAGAAGCCAACAATAATGGGTCTGGGACCTATCTCTTCTGCATGTATTGACTATTTGGGAACTTATTCTATATGGATGCACATCTTCTTAGACCGAGATGGAGGGGGGAGGGCCTTGGGTTTCCCATAGGACAGGGTATCCTGCACCATCTTAAGGAAACAGGCGGAGGGCGGTGGGGTAGTGGGGGAGCGGGAGGGCCGGGAACAAGGGGAGTAAATGTAAATTTTTCTTTTAACAATAAAAAAAGGAAAAAAAAAGATGCTTTCATTCTTCCATTGTATACGTTTAGCTTCTTTGTCAAATATTAGGTGTTCATAGGTTTGTGGACTAATATCCGGATCTTCAATTTGATTCCATTGGTCAGTGTCTCTGTTTTTATGCCAATACCAAGCTGTTTGCAATACTGTAGCTTTGTAATAGATTTTGAAGTCAGGGATGGTAATGCCTCTGGAAGTTCCTTTGTTGTATAGGATTGTTTTGGCTATCCTGGACTTTCTGTTCTTCCATATAAAGTTCTATAAGTATTTTCATACAAGTTTTATAAAAAATTCTTTTATAAGATATTCTTTGAGTTTTTTTCTCACTCTTGTTTTTGTTATTCAATGGTGTTCCATGTTCATATTTGATTATTATTTTTTTACTCTTTTGTGGATTGACTATGTAGGTAGAATTTAAATTTTTCAGATCTTTCATTATAGCTTGCCTTAATTTGTTTTCCTGATGCTGTGACAAACACATTGATAAAAAAATCACAGTGGGAAGGAAAGGAATATTTTTCTCATATTACAGGTTCTAACCTACCATCAAAAAAAGTCATGTCAGGGACTTAGTCAGAGAGCTGGGGTAGAGATGTTTTCTTGTGCTCTAGTCTGCTCCCTTATTTATGCTCAGTTGGCTGTTTTGTATAACTCAAGACAACTTGACCACAGATAACACAGCCCAGTATGTACTATGCCTTCCCACATTTATTAATAATCAAAATAAGCCCCACAGATACTAAACTGTCAAATCCGACAGAAAAAAAATCACCAATTAGTTTCTATCTGTCTATGAGGAAGTATGTTTCAGGCTTACAATAAATATCTAACCAACCAAGTATATACCTTTCACTTCTGCATGTATCCATACCTGAAGCAGTTTTGGTTAGATTCCTTTGGTGACCATGAACCCATCAATTTCTCCTATCCTTGAACCATGTTTATTTAAAATTAAGTCTTGAAGGAAGGCTTTCCTGAGCATACTAACCAAATTGTTGGCTTCTATTATTGTGGGCTTGACTACCCAAGACTAGGATCCCATGTCTACCTAATTGTGTACATTTAGTGATGACTGGTCAGATATTTACAGGAACCTTTTATCGTACTTATTCATTCAGCTGTGGTCCCTGTCAGAAAGTCAGTGGAAGTGGATAATGATGGACAGAAACTGACTAAAACAAGGCTAACTGTTGACAAATGCTCCCTACAGACCAAACTAGATCAAATCAATCATGGGTGAAACTGTTATACAGCATTACTCACGACCCCACCCGCAAGCATACTCAGCCTACTCCTGGTAGGTGATATGCTACAATGTATCACAGTTATTTCCCCATCTATTATGCAGAGGAGTCTAAATTGTTGGGAATCATGATGGCTAGAATTCACGCCTTACTGCCTTTAGTCCAGACTAGTGTAAATTCTCAAGACACTGATCTCAAAGACTGGTCTTGCTACTTGTTCCTTTCAAGAGATAGTCAAGGTTTTTGCCATAATGCTAAAGCCAGTATTTGAAGTTCAGAGCTACACAAGTACTTCCCAATTCAACCCTGCCAAATAACATGATAGACAGGGAAGGTGCACATCATTCCCCACCCAGAGCTGAAGTACTCTTGACAGCTGATGCCTGCTAAGGGATCTAGAATCACTTTCCTTGTTGGATGTAGCACCTAGTATGTTGGTCATGCCAGTTATCACATGCATATATGAACAATACAAATTGTAGTCAGTGTGATTTTAAAAAGAGTATACATATGTATTTATAATGTAACAATAATTAAAGAAAAAGCAACCATGGGATTGAAAGAGATAAAAGGGCAGAGTATTGGAATGTTTGAAGGAAAATAATGGAAATGAGAAATTATGTAACAATATTATAAATAAATATTATATAAACTTTAAAAAGAGCTCATGACAAAATATTGAGATATAGCTTGTGGTATTTATTAATATGAAAGCAAGAAAGAGAAAAGATTAAGGACATTTTCATGACAGTCTTCCATTCTTTAAAACAACATTGTATCACTAGTTCATGAGGTTTTTTGTTTGTTTGTTTGTTTGTTTTTTTGCGATCTTTTATTCCTAACCCATGGTACAATCTGTTGACTTCTTAACTGTTTTGATGTTTATATGTAACGGTCAGTGTAATCTGTTTTACACTTCTATTGATTTTTTATTGCCTACTTAGTCCTTGAGTTTAATTCAGTATTTTAAAAATACTATGAAGTATAAACTTAAATAAAAAGTTATAGGAACCAGGATTGTGGGTGGAAGTTTGGAAATGTATTGGAAAACAGAGGAAGGATTTGAAGTGATTATAATAAAAATACTTTGTAGGACTGTATAAAATTCTCAAAAAATTAACAAAAATATTATCTCCTTGTAAGCAAGCATTATAGCATTGTTTCTAGAATATTATGCTTTTATGGAGTGGTAAAAGGTAACAATAAAGAAGGAGAAAAATGAAGTTCGCTGATTAAAACTCATTGGCACATCCAGTGTACTGGTGCATTACAGATTCTGTCTCATTCTTATATTCATTCCTTCAGCTCATTACCAAATGAGGAATAAGAGACTACATTTTAAAAAATAACTCAAAGTCAGATATGTGACATAGAAAGAGACAAATCTGAGTTGTTACAGTTTTTTTTTTTAAAAAGGCAGTAATTACATGACAGAGATTGTTGATTGGTGTGTTGATTGCTTTTGTGTTCTCCTATTGGTTTACACTCAAAAGCTCTGTGTTACTGTTACAAGTTCCCAGACCTTAGTAAGTCCCTGACTTTGACATCACTGATGTCATGATGGAAGCACCACTTAGAGTTCTGGAACTCAGCACAGAAACATCAACACCTGACAAAATGAGAAGACCTAATCCATCAAAATCCTTGGTTTTGGACAAGTCCCTAAATGTATTTATCTTGCTTTTTTGGCTTTTGTAGTGCTGCTTCTGGCTAACTTTACTTTCTAATGGGGGTGCGTCTACCCTGAGTAAGAATTTGTGCTTTAAAGCCCAATTCTAGCATGTGAGAGGTGGAGACAGGTAGATATATCTCTGTAAGTTTGAGGCCAGTCTGATGTACAGAGCAACATCCAGGATTCCAGGGATACACAGAAAACCCTGCCTCAAAAAATTAAATTAATGCTGGGTGGTGGTGGTGCACGCCTTTAATCCCAGGAACCGGGAGGCAGAGGCAGGAGGATCTTTGTGAGTTCGAGACCAGCCTGGTCTACAAGAGCTCCTTCCAGTGGAGGCTCCAAAGTCACAGAGAAACCCTGTCTCAAAAAAACAAAAATAAAAAAAAATTAAATTAAATTAAATTTAAAAATCTTTGGAAAGACCATCCTGAGAAAAGCTTGAGTTACATTGGAATCCTGAGCACTCAGAGTATTGGATAGCTGGATAATAAAATCTTTCTATTCGATTAACTCCGAATCTGAGTACTCTTCTCTGCAGCTACCACACAACATCTACATTTCTTGATGTTTAATGAAATGACCAAAAATTAGCAATAAATATTTCAGAGGAAAGCAAAGTTTAATTCCATCTCAATTACCTTTATTTCAGACTTTTTGAATTAAAATAACAGATTTAAAAATGAGTATTTCCAAATGTATTGGTAACTGAGGACCTTATCTGGAGCCATGCTAGTTTCCACAATGAAGCAGTTATATATATATAGTATCTGCAGGTGTATGAGAATGTGATGTCTGAGTTCTGAAGGTTAGAGTAGATGGTGACAAGAAACAACTAGTGATGTTGTTATCCATCTTTAAAAACCATGAAGATAATAGCAAGCAGTTCATGAAGATAAGTATCAAATCCAGAATTGAGTTCTTCCAAACATGTGTTCAAGTGAAGGAAGTTATGTGGTTGAGATTACACATAGATATTCACTGATAATCATTAAAAGATGTGGAGAGATGTCCTGATAAGTACATGAAGAAAAAGTTGATTTTATCCCCATTTGATGGACTCTTTGAAAGTTATGGTTTTTGAGCGAATTCTCAGTTTCAGTATGTAATTCCTGGGACTAAGTCCCAGAAAGATATATGATCAGTTTCAGGCTCCTTGTCTTTTTATTTTTTGTTAGATAGCTATAAACCTATTTCAGAAAGACAAGGAACATAAAGTACAAACAGATGATGTCATTTATTGATTAGATCAGAGAAGGTTCTTAGTATCTTTCATTGCTGTACATAGCTTTTTGGTGGGACAGAATAGGAATATCAGCACATACATAATTCTAGAGCCCCATGGGGTGAACTGAAATGGGGACTTGGCTGTAGATCATCATGCCTGACTCTGGCATCCAAGGTAGTTGGCACCTGTAAGATGTCAAACATTCTTGGCATTGAGCAGCAATAAGCTGTTAAACTTGTGTTTTGGGGTATAAGTATATATCCAGGAGAAACTACTCAGGAGTAAGTTTAAACTTAAAAAAATATTACCTGTTATCTCCATCTTCTGCATCTTTAGCAGAATCATTTTTTTTAAAATTAGTAACAAGGTGTTTGACTGTACTTTATCCCCTTCTGCCATTGGCTTCATCCAATCCCATTTCTAAGAAATTTAGAAAAAGAACTTTTTATCTGCAGCTAAGGTTTCTCTCAGAAAATACCACAGCAACTGCTCCAGGCATCTTGTAAATTCTTTGATATTACCTGCTAATACACTATTCTTGTGAGTTATGTAAGTCAATAACAATCAGGCATAAATAATCAAATGATTGACAGAGCTGATAGAGCATAAGTCTTGCTTCAGATAAAGGCTAGTCCTATCATCTCGTACTCTCAAAACTGGCATGCTGGTTCATTTTATTACATGCCTTTGAGTAAACCTTCTTTTTGTTTCCTTATAAAATAATCTCCCTTTTTAAAAAGATTTATTTTGTGTATTATTATTATTATTGCATGTGTGTGTATGTATACACAGGTGCCCAAAGTGTCCTGGAAGAGGTGATAAGAGGCTGTGGGGTTGTATTTACAGGTAGTTGTGAAATGCCCAACATGTGCTAAGAACCAAATTGGAGTCCTTTGCAAGAGCAGCATATTTTCTCAACAACTGAGACATCTGTCCAGCACAGCCTGCATAACTCTTCTTATGAAGCATTTTCTATTATTTATTTTTTATTTTTTTGAGAATATAAGATATAGCATGAGTGTGTAGGTCTGAGGAAAACTCACAGAATTAGTTTACTTCTTCCATATGGGACCCAAGAAACAATCTCAGGTCTGGAGACTTGACAGAAGGAATCTTTGCTGACAAAGGCATCTTATATTACTTCATACTACCATTTAGATATTCTAAAATTTTCTTCTCTATGAAGAATTATTAGTATTTACATTTACTACATGAAGTATCTATTGATTTTCAGTTTATTCTAGCAATAAATGAGTAGATTGATGAATACATGTGACACAATATTTTCTATAGCCAACAAAATTATTTCTGACAAAAACTATAGTTTATATTTAACGGAATTCATTATAAAATAAGGTATTACGCTGGGTGGTGATGGCACACGCCTTTAATCCCAGCATTCAGGAGGCAGAGGCAGGCAGATCTCTGTGAGTTCGAGACCAGCCTGGTCTACAAGAGCTAGTTCCAGGACAGGCTCCAAAGCTACAGAGAAACCCTGTCTCTAAAAAACCAGAAAAAAGGTATTACTTGTCAAAGATACATATCTTTAAGTAATGCAGCCAAATAAAAAGACTCTTGGAGTTCATCCCTTGTTCTGGCAAAAAAAAGGTATTACTATGAGGAGTATATACTACGTGATATAAATCTGTTTATTAATATGGAGTGTAGGGTTTATTGGACTTCAGTGTTTCTAGACTGCTCTATTAGGGTAAGCTGTCACTGTTACTGCTTTAAGATATAAAATTATCATTTAGTTAATATCAATACTATCTCAAATCTGTACTACGGAAAATATCAATAAAGTTTTGTTACATTCAAAGCAGAAAAGTCTCACTGTAGAAGTTACTTGATGTGGGAGGTCCTTTTGTATATGTGCTGCCTTTACTGGTGGATGAATAAGCTGTTTTGGCCAATGGATAAACAGAGTACATATCTTATTCACTTCTCCAATATACACCCTTCCTCCATCTTCACCCTCCCACTCTCCCAAGCTCTCCCCAGTTCTTCCTTTCTCCCTCCCCCCTCCTTTTTGCCCAACCCCACCCCCAACCCTAGCTCGAACCCCTCCGCCGTCCCATGCTTCCAATTTTTGCTTGGCAATCTTGTTTGCTTCCACTTTCCAGTAGGATCTATATATGTTTTTCTTGGGTTCACCTTGTTATTTGGCTTCTCTAGGCTTGTGTGATATAAGCTTAATGTCCTTTGTTTATTTCTAGGGTCCACTAATGAGTGAGTACATACCATACTCATCTTTTGGGGTTTGGGATATTTCACTAAGGATAGTGTTTTCTATTTCCATTCATTTGCTTGCAAAATTCAAGATGTCATTGTTTTTTACTGCTGAGTAGTATTCCAATGTGTATATATTCCACACTTTCTTGATCCATTCTTCCATTGAGGGGCACCGGGAAATCCAAACAGATATACAGAGAAAGTAGGCAGAGTCAGAGACATCATACAGTTGCCAAAGGAGAAGGATACTGGAACCTTAATAGTAGGCTACAGCCTCATGGTGATACGCAAATTAATAGAAATAGGTTAATTAAAGATTCAGTAGCTAGCTAGGAATACATGTATGTTATTGGTCAAACAGTGTTTTAATTTAGTTTTGTATAATTATTCAAGTCTGATCAGCTGGGCAACGAATGAGCAGTCTCCATTTACAAAATGACACCAACCGTCTGGGACATGGATTTACATGAGACCTAGGAAATGTTAAGAGAGAGATCAAAAAGAGTGCTTCTAGATCAATAGAAAAGGGAGACAAGCGCAGTTTCTTGATAGTCACATTTTTTTCCAGATAGGTTCTGTTTGCTGGGTGCAAGCAGAGGCATGGCTCCTTTAAGAAATGATTTCCTGGATTGTTTTGGTAGCATGAATGGCTTTGGCTCTTTTGGGAGGTCCTGTTATGGGGCACTTGAATGGGGTTTGTGAACAGTATGATACTAGCTGCTTAATGGTGTCATAGACCCACTGCATCCCTGGATCTGGGGTGCTGAGAACAGCTTGTAGAGGTAGTGAACACACTTCTGCCATGTAGGATAGGGAAGAGCCAACAGACAGGGTCATGGAGTTGGTCCTACCCATGACTACTTAGCATTTTAAAAAAGGGCACTCAAAAAAAAAGGCACTCCGGGTCACAAAATGATTTTAGCTATGAAATAAAGACAGATTTAGATATAAAAGACATCTGAACAAGTCAAAGTGTATTTAAAATGTATATGTAGGCTTGGGAGGGAGGGAAAGAGTATAGACACTTATAGAGAGACACTTATAAAGAGACAGACAGTCATAGATTAAAGGAGTAAAGATAATAAAATAAATATTAAAGGTAATAGAGTAAAAAATAAGACACATAAAGATGGAATATACACAGAGAGCATGCTTTATGCATATTATTGTGTTTTCTATCAATTTTTGAGTGCAGAGAGCCATTTGATTCTGAGAATGATAAGCTAAAATATTCTATTTCTTTATATTTATTATATATTATACTTTAAAGATATCTTGACTTCAAAATTTGAGCCTAAGGATATGTTACTTTGGAAAAGAGATTCAGCTATGTTTCTACAGAGGAGTGAAACCTGTGGATTCCTTCCAGGTTAATGTAGTTTGATGAAACAAGACCCTCCAAAATGTATCCATGAACCCTAAAAATAGTTTGTTCAACAAAGAGTAGGGAACAGCTTGGAGAAAACTATGCCCAAATTCCTAAAATTATTTTTCATTAATGTTTGTTTTCATTTAACGGGTGACATGACATAGAAATGAATACTTTATTATAACATGGACTTTCGTTTGTTGATAAGAATTTAAGGTCAATTTTGTTATATACATATACACATATATATATACACTCTTGTTTAAGATATGTGCTTGTATAGCTCATTTAAAATAGAATGTATAAGTAAAATTATGGATTAATAGATAATCATTTATAATAGTAAAATGTGTAGTCATGTTTGTTAGGTTTTCTAGATCTACAGTGGTATAATTCAGATGGATAGCTTTCTTCAAAACTTTCAAAGTCCTACAGAATATGACATTTATGTTTTAAAAACTCAAATTTTCTCAAGAATGTGACATATTCTGCTTCTGGCAGTACCAATTACTTCAGAGAGGTCGATTGAGAGAGATTTCAATGAGAAAATCATTATGAAGTTTGCCTTCTATGTGGCAAGGCAGGTCATTTGGGCAAGAAACTTCTCTTGCCTGGACTGCTGGATGATATGCTTTATAAAATGGACATGTAGGACCCACAGAAAAATGACTGCTATACTTGCATTAAAAAGGTTAGATGGTCCTGCAGGGTTCCTGCCTCACAGAAGAAACTTCCAGACATTCTGCAGGACACAAAAGAAAGTGACTGACAAACTGCCAAAATAGATAAAACAGTCTTTCAATTTGATTCATCAAAAGGTCTACAAGATAATATGGATCTGTAGTCTGAAGATGGATGTCCCAATGGTACAAAAGAACTTTTGGTGACTGACCAGGCAGCAAGATATCTCTGTCATTTCTAGAGGTTCATATGTTGCTTACAATGTACTTCCTATTTATTTAGGTAATATTATATCCTTCTGGGGTCTTGATGGAGATGAAGACTAGATAGTTGTAACTATACTTTTCTTTAGCTATAATAAAAGATAAATTAGATGCCAAACTAGACTAAGAAAGATTGGATAGATAATAGAATATTTTTCATAATTTGCCAAATAATAAATGGACTAAATATTATAACCATAATTCTTGCTTGATAGCTTCTGTATCTGTAATTTTACTATGTTAAAGTTAAAACCTTCCTTTTTAATTAGACAGAAAAGGGGAAATGATGTGGGATGTCTTTCTGCATATGTATTGCTTTTATTCATTGATGGATAAAACTTTTTTGACCAATGACTTAGCAGAATAGTCAAGTTTGAAATTTGAACAGATATATAGAGATAGTGTAGGCACAGTCACAGATGCCAGGTAACTGATCAAGGAGAAGAAAACCACAAACTTACCGGTAGGCTACAACCTCTTGATGATACATAGATGAATCAAAATGGGTTAATTAAAGATATAAGAGCTAGCTAAAATTATGCCTAAACTACTGGCCAAACCGTGTTTTAATTAATGAAGTTTTGTGTGATTATTCATTTCTGGACATCTGGGAAACAAACATGCAGTCTTTCTTTACAGTTACCTTCTCAGTTAAAAGTATCATATATTTTGAAGAAATATGTCAACTACATAAAAATAATTTTGTTTACTGAATTATTTATTTTATTTGAAATTATGTGATATAATTTTTAAAACTACTTTAAATTAACTTACTTTTCTTATAAAAAATCCATTTTCCCAGCACTCGGGATCTTTGTGAGTTCGAGACCAGCTTGGTCTACAAGAGCTAGTTCCAGCACAGGCTCCAAAGCCACAGAGAAACCCTGTCTCGAAAAACCAAAAAAAAAATCCATTTTCACCACATGGTGAGAAAAACTATATAATATCAAAAATGTAATATTAATCATTCATAAGCATTTAGAAATAACCAATTCTATATTATACTTTTATATTCCAGTATTTACTGTCTTGATGAATGGATTTAACTTTAATAAAATTAATCATACTTCATATACTGTTTGCCACAAGTTATCTAAATGATATAATACTGACATATTTTGATTCAATCATATATTTTCTATTATTCCATCTACATATCATCTAAAGAATTTTTCTTAATTATTCATAGCTCCATTTTATCATGTATACCTTACTTATGTGTTCCACTATTACAAATAATATTGTAGTAATCATTTGAAATCAAAATACTTGTACATATCTTCATTGATTTCACAAACTTACCGCTAAAAGTGGAGTTGTTGGGCATTATACTAACATGTGCCACATACTAATGATAAAGTGTTTCACAAGGGATATTTTCAAGGAGAGGTTGTGATAATGACTGTATATTGAATATGAGACAACAAAGGAAAACTTAATTTAAGTAACTTACCTAAAGCTGCACACCCATTTGTAAGGGGTATCAATGTGTTTTCAACACCACACCCAATGAGAAGGAATATCACTTGTTAAATAGGTTAACACAGTTAAGTATTCTGAAGTCACACAGACATTGCTGATTCTAACTACAGTGGATGAGCAATTTCTTCTCACTGATTTTTCAAAAATCTACAAATTATTATATGCCCCAATTGTAATAAAATCTATTTCATAGAAAATGGTGAGTGAATCAGTGGGCTCACTACATTTTTGTCATTTCCTGTTTAACTAGGAATTAAAAGATTATTTTCTATTTTTCCTTTTTTTATTTTTTTTCATTCAAAAGTTTACATTCTCCCCTTATTCCAGTCCCCCCCTCTGCTCTTCCACTACCCCCCCATACTCTCTCACTACCTCTCCTTCTTCCCGATGCTTCCTTAAGAGAGGGCAGGGTAGCCTGCCCTGTGGAAAGTCCAAGGCCCTCCCCTCTCCATCTTGGCCCAAGAAGGTGTGCATCCAAATAAACTGGGTTCCCAAAAAGCCTAATCATGCAGAGAAGATAGCTCACAGTGTCATTATTGATGGCTACTCAGTCTGCCCCCATTGGCAGCCACATTCAGAGAGTCCGATTTGCTCATGTGTTCCATCAGTCTCAGTCCAGCAGAATTGAGTGAGCTCTCATTAGATCAGGCACACTGTCTCAGTGGGTGGACCAGCCCTAATGTTACTATAAAATCTACTTTCAGTTTTTAGAACTGCTAGATGGTGTAGATTGACTTGAGTCTAATAGATATTTTCCTCTGTATCTCCCTCTAGATTTTGTGTGAATTCAGTCTCTCATGATGTGTATGCATGCATATTCTCTATGCTCCTTCCTTTCCAGTTTTCTCAGTTGCACAGTTGAAGTAAAAGTTGTGCCCAGAAAATGTATATTGTAATGAGCTTGCCTCATTAACTTTTGATTACTGGAAAAGTTTTCATTTGGATAGGATATAGAAAGGAGAATATCAATCTAGCTTCATATGCTTTGCCATCAATACTGGAAGCTCCTGTGTAGCATAAACATGAAGCATCTGGAGCAACACAGGATGGATATTAACATATACACTTGAGTCATCTCATTGGAGCCAGAGATACAGCCTTATCCATTAGCCTGTTGTAACTTGAAATTGTTTCAGAATGTATCATATGTAATATGAATTAATTAGGTATCCTGGTATCAACCAGTTAGAGCACTGAGTATCAATAATATTTTGAAATAACAAAATACTTACTTTTGTCCTACTTAACAAAACCATCAAAGATTTTTGTAGCTGAAAAGAAGAAAAATAAAATGCATGTTGTTTTGGAGCAAATGGCACAGGTTTAGATTTTCAAAACAACAACTCTTCATGAAGCAAACAATTCCACTGAGAAAATATGTATGCATTTGATACTCCAAATCTGGAGAAAATAAGTCCGTACCTCATCCTTAGTGTACAATTCAGTTTGTGTCTATGAATGAGACCATGTGCATGCTAACTTAGATTCATGTGCCATTTTACAGACTGGAATATTGCAGAGTGATAGTTGCAATTTCTAAAAGCAATAAGCATATTTTTCCAAAAGAGAATTTTGCAGATTTAAGACATTAAACAGAATTCAAGTTTCTCTGAGTTGTGTCACTGGAATATGTAGACTTCATCATCGACTTAATAAAACTGAGAATGTTTAAAGTATATTACTTAGTATTTTTTCATTATGAGTAAATAAATAACATATCAGTAGGGAGATTTTTGGAAGAGGAAAACTGAAACTTGAATAAGTTAGTTATATTACTTCATAATTATAATGTGAGTAAATTTCAAATTACAAAAAGGAATTGATAATAATTTGAGGTCAATAAATGTATAATGAACTGTGATATTTTTTCATCCACAAATTGAAAAAGAACTAATAAAACTAAAAACTTCCTTGTTTTAGTAAGTCCACATGATAAAACAAAACTTCAGATTGTGGTTTATGCTGGTTAACCAACTCCATCTTAGTTCCTTGGAAGTACATTTTAAAAAAAGTATGTATTTTACTCTGTATCAATTCACAATGCAGGGAGAAGCCAGATCACTGTCGATTATATGATCAACATTGCTAGTGCTCAACCTTGTCTCCAGAAATTTAGAGCTGCCTATTCCTCAGCTGCTCATAGTTGGCTACTAATAGCTCAAGGTTATTCCCTTCCTCTGTGTATTGTCCTCAGATGATGGGGACTTATGAGCATACACATGCCTGGGACATTAACCTCCTGTTCTTCCCCAGAGCCAGGCTGTAACAATGAGATCAAGGGGAGAGAAAGTCTGAGCCCTTGTTTCAGATGGGGTCACATGACTGGTAGCAGGCCGATCCCAGGATTCCCTGAGATAAAAGAGTAAAAACAGACTACTTCTGCACCCTAGGGCCCCGAAACTTGTTCCTGGCTTCTGTCACTTACTCTTGAACTTTTAGGACCCCTTCTTTAGCACTAATATGCATAGCAATATACAGTTTCAACTCTGTTTACAGTGAATCTGAGCTAATGCAGTATGGGGGAAATATCTGTCAGTTTGCATTGAAATTACCTTTTCATTTTTTTTGTTACAAAATGGTCTTGAAGTATCATCCAGCCTGGGCTCCTTCCTGTTTCCCCAGTCTCAGCCTCCCATTGAGATAGGTTAGAGAGGGCCACTACTTATTTATTCTTAAATAGAGTTTAAGAGGCTCAGATGATTTCGCACATTTATTATAGTAAAGCATTTTTAATGGGTTCAAATATTTTGTTGATTTTTTATTTCTAGTACATAAAACTGGAATTGCTTTCAAAATATTGTTTCAAAAGAGATACATGCTTATGTTTATTTATTTATTTATTTATTTAAAGTACTTTCTTGTTTTTTTTTTTTTTTTTTTTTTTTTTTTTTT
>JAQHUG010000219.1:923851-942897 GCA_028555095.1 Dicrostonyx torquatus
ATAAGCCGGGCAGAGTTTAAATGAATCCAGTTTTTCATGTGGTTATTTCGGGTGCAGGCAGCCACCAGTAGCTGAGCGGGCCAGTGGCTGGGGGCTGGGGAGCTGGGTGCTGGGGAACACACAGCGCTCCCCTAATCACAACAGTTGTTTCCCTTAGTATCAATAAATCATGTAAAGAAAATGCTACTAATCCTGATTGGTGCACACGAGTCAGGAGATCTGGCTCCCAATATAGAGGCCAAGAAAATACAAAATTTTAAAATTGATGAGGTTTAGAAAAAATTATTTGTCATAGCAACAGTTCCTTCTCATCCAAGTGTTGTCATCACATTTCATTGTCCATTGAAAGTAATTCATTAGATTTTATGGCTTATAATCTACTAACTATTAGAATATCTTCAGAAATATTTGAATGCCTGGTTAATGGGAATCTTCCTGTGCTAATGTAATAAGCCAATCAAACTAAATTAATAAAGCCAGGTTTATTCTAAGAAAGCACTGCACTTCTGTGTGACCCTCAGGAGGATGTGTGAGGTTATCACATTACAAATATGGCTTCCTTATCTTAAGTAGCCTATAGGTATGGCCTTGAGCAGCTCCAAAGAGGGGCTGGCTTTTGATGGATTTTCTCAGGGGCAGAGTTTGAAGAGGACAGATCCAGTGGATGGCCACTGCTTGGTGCAATGAGGGGTGGGATTTGGAGAGACAGCTCCAGAGGAGATGCTCTCTGAGTCCTAAGGGCAGGGTCTGGAATGGGGATCTGAGCTGGAGTTTCCAAACATCCAAAATGTTTGGGTATATATGGACCCCAGCAGGACTTCCACCTAAACAATGTTTATTTATTTATTTTTTGATTTATTTGTTCTCGTTTTACCTGCTGGTGTATAATGTGTACCAAATAATGCCGGGTTACCACACAGGTCAGGGAAATGTATTGAATACCTAGAACTGAAGTTACAGCTAGTTTTGAGACAGTTTGTGGGGCCTGAGAACCAGACTCTAATCTCTTCAAGAGCTACAAATGTGCTTACTGCTGAGCCATCTCTCAGGCTCTTACATGTTTTGTGATTTACATTTGATCAACATGGATTATTTGATATGAAGAATCTCCCAGTCTGGACACGTCTGACTTTATATGCAATTTTTTTTAACTCTAGCTATCTCTCTAAACCCTTTTTACTGTATTTTCAGTGATTTGACAGTTGGAACGAGTAGCGTGATCAGACGTTAATGCTGGTAACAGAAGTTGTGAAGGAGGGACACTAGTGGTTTGAATAAGGATGCCACTGCCATAACCTCACAGATTTGCATGCTTAGCCCCCAGCTAAAAACCTTTTAGACGAGAATAAGAAGTATAGCCTTGTTGCAGGAGCTGTGGCCTTGTTGAAGGAGGTGTGTCACAGTGAATGGGTTTTGAGAAAAGCCCATGCCAGGACCAGTGTTTCTTTCTGCTGGCAGATGGGATGTAAGCTGTCAGCTACCTCTCCAGCACCACATTGCATGCCTGTTGCCAAGCTTCCTACCAGGATAAACTGGCTAACCCTCTGAAAATGTGAGCACGTTCACAATTAAATACTGTCTTTGAGAAGTGTAGCTTTGGTCATGGTGTCTCTTCTCAACAGTAGAACAGTCACAACGACTAGCTGGTACGAACTGGGGATTTCAGTGACAGGTTGACCATTGGAGATATAACTCCATATCCTTTGGAGGAATACAGAAGTTAGGATTTGGACTGAAATGGTAGTTGAATGTTTAGCCATACTAGTAAAGGCATAGGAGACTTAGTGTTGTTGATGGTTTATGTTTTAGAGACCCAGATCAAGAGTATTCAGAGGGGAACAATATTAATATTACCACGTGGGCTACAGACCATTTTGCTTTTGTTTGAAAAATCTACCTAAGGTTAAAATGGAGAGTTTTATGCTAATGTCCTTGGCAGAGGAGGTGTCAAGCCTAGTATTGACCGTGACATATGGTTATTAGTGATCCTACAATGAGAAGCAGCAAGCTGGAGAAAAAGGGAAATAACAAGTGGGCAGTCTCAGGAAAAAATGAGCTCCAGGAAATTTGCTCAGGAGAAAAGAAGTTGAAAGAAAAGCCAGATTCAAAATGAAATAAAGGGTTTACTCAAACTATCTTTTTCTTTTGTAGGAATACTTGGGCCTATTGTCTGCTGGAAGCTTTGCTCCAAAAGGGTTCAATGACCTGGGATGGATGTGTGGCAAGAGACTGTGACCACCTGTTGTTTACTTGTTGGATAGACTGGGCTGTCTTTATACAGTTTCATTGGATGGACTGCATGAACAATTTTGCTATTAGTTTTGTTTCCTTAAAGTCCTTAAAGTAGTTACAATAATTGCCAGTTCATTCTCTGTTTCTTTCCCCTTTTTTTTCTCCCATCTCTTCCACCAGTAGCCATTACCTTTTGACCTATAAATCTACTGTTATGATAAGCAGTCTTGAACATTAAGAAGGAAGTTTTGATTAAACCATTTCTCATTTGTGTAAGCAGAAGAGCTATTAGTTGAATGACCTCTATTGTCTCTGGAATCAGCTTAGGAGAACCTATTTCTCTGTATCAACCCTAATCTTACACAATATCAATACTCAGAACACTTTTAATAGAGAAGCCATATTCCCTTGAGAATTCACCTTAGTAACGCATAAGTTTATATTGTTAATTTTTATACTTTTCTAGAATGAATGTTTCCCATTTATTAGGGAAACAACAGTGAAAATAAAGAAATAATTATGTTTCTTTTAGAAAGATATTACACTTGCTTCTCAGCTAATACAAATTCCAGAAAACTCAAATGACACTGCAGATTACCAGAGTAAGAACTTATAGGAATCACATTTAATAGAATTTTGCTAAGACACAACTAAGTAAATCAAATGAAGACCTAGATCTGGACAATATATCCATTTCCAGGAAGAAGAACTAAAAAAGATTAATTTGACAATGGGTAAAAGCCACAGATTGGTTATCCAACCTGTTGAATGAGAGCTACAATTTCAGAAAAGAGCAATCAGAAATTACTACAATTAAATATCCTTACAAAAATAGTCAATCAAAGGCAAGACCACTTTTGTAGAGGAGCATCATTTATTTGAATAAAGAACTGGTGGCTATTCTCATGAAATCCTTATTCTCATCCATTTGCTCTCTGCAGGGAACAGATGGGCCTCAGAAAATGGTTTAGTTAGTAGCTGATGCGAAGTGAAGTTTCTGTTATACGCATTTACATTGAGTAAATCAACACTTGTATTGGTATGTGGAATAGAGATGTTAATCTACTAATTTGTATTTTGCTTAATGCCAATAAAGAAAATATGTTAAACCAGTTTCTTTTAGATGATAAGCACAGAAGTATACTTTGCCTGTCCTATTTCTTTCCAATATTCTCCATTCTCACTCATGTCATTGTTTAGTATACATGGACCTTCCTATATTTCTCTTTCACATTGTTGTTTTCTATGGCACTTACTAAAAATAGTAAGTAAAAATTAGCAAATTTGCTGCATAATGGCAAGATAATTAAATAGTGGAAGATGAAATTATACAATGAAATTCAGGGGCTTTTCACTTTCTTGCACTTTCTAAGAGTCTGTTGTATTGAGTATGTAATAGTATGTGCTTTGAGTTGAAAGGTAGGTTTTTATATCTGATATTTCTGAAAAAAAAAAAACAACCTGGGAGAATTCAACCAGAGTTACTGGATTTCTTATATAGAAATTTATCTGGAAAAGAAATCTACATTCTACCTTAAACATATATCAAATTAAATCAAGATCAATAATATTTCTATAATTAAAATAACATATCTTTTATAGTTTTGAAGCTTCACATAGGCAAGGGGCAGAGAGGAAGGACTCAGTACACGTGGGGCCGGAAGAGCATCCTTATCTCCGCATGAGACCGCCCTGGAAGCTGGGAGATAAAAAACGGCTCTAGAGGACTGTGACTGTGTGAGTAAACTCTACAATACAGAGACAGGGAGAGAAAGGCAAAGAGTGGTTAGAAAATATCAGCCTGATTCACTTCCTACAACATGTTTAATTATTTCACTTCTGTGGCAATAGTTGTAGAAATTTGTAACAACTCCTGAGAAAAACTGCAGAATGAAAGTCTTTCAGTAAGGTACTTGGTATTCGTTCATTTAAAAGAAACTGCTAGCCTGGTCTACAAGACCTAATTGCAGGACAGGCACCAAAGCTACAGAGAAACCCTGTCTCAAAATACCAAAAAAAGAAAGAAAGAAAGAAAGAAAGAAAGAAAGAAAGAAAGAAAGAAAGAAAGAAAGAAAGAAAGAAAGAAAGAAAGCGCTTCCCTGAGTCTTTTCTCTATTTTGCTCAGGACAATAGGAAAGCATTTCCATCAACATAATTGGCACTAATCTTGTTGACAGAGCTTGAAATATGAGGAAGTGGAGTCCCAGAGGTAAGGAGGGAGCTGAGTCCTTTTAAGAGTTTTATCTAATTTCTTGTGACTCTGAAAATGAATCCCAACAGGAAGCAAAGTAAGGAATTGAAAGTGAGTGTGACCTTCTCAAGAGTACTGTTTTAAGGATTTCTAAGAGCTCATTTCATGGCAAACTTTAATGGAGGAGAGGGTTATTTCTATATCAGATAGAAAAAAAGAAACAAAAAACAAGGGCAATCCTGGACTGTTTCAGGATTTTTCCAGAATTTTGTTTATTCCCATCTTCTGTGGTGTTTTCTGGATGTTTCATTTGTGATGTACAATGATAATGTCAACAGTAAATTTTGTAGTCCTAATTTCATGGTTTTACCATTATACTGATGCAAATAAGAACTGACGATCATCTATGAAGGCCAACTTGATCACAGCTTGGTTTTGTGTGCCCTTGCTTTTGTGGTGTTTATAATGTCAACCTATAGATACTTGCATTTTCCCTGTTGTTTTATCTAGGCCTCTGTACCCTTCCTTAAGCTTATAAGCAAAGATTTGCTTTATATATCATGCAAATGAGTTTGTTCTGTCTAAAGTACAGTCTTCCTGTCTTACTAGTTACATCAAAGTTACAACAGTGATCTTGGATTCTTGATGCCCCTTACAGATAAACCTGGATCAAGCCAAGGTTATATGTTAGTGTGTTAGATATTTCAGACACAGCAATCTTTGCTAGATATGTGGGGAGAGAGGTTCAGAATACAGCCTTGGTTGTTACAGACTCAGTGTGGTTTCAAAACCTTCAGTTTCTTTCTTCACACTGATGTGGGAATAATTATCTTGATTGTGGCATTTCAAATTATACAAATTAATAAATTGCTACTTAAATCTCATTTGATTAGAAATTCCCAATTACATATTTCTCCAGCCAGAAACCTGCTGAGGGAAAGAAAGGACTGCTTGGCCTTGAACCTCTAACAGTCAGTGAGAAGCCAATGGTAGCTATTTTTGTTGTTGTTATATAATAGCATGGGATAATAAATGGGAACATAGTAAAAGAATGCCAATGCATGCATTTCTTTCTCAAATTTTCTAAGGAAAGGGTTTACTTAAATTTCAAATATTTTTGAAGGGAGCATTTCCAGTGTTCTCATCAGATAAAATAACATTTTATTATAGTGATTCCTGTTAACTTAAGAATACAATTACTCATGTTAACTTGAATAGAAATGTTTATTCACTCTGGGTTGCTTTTTCCCCAAGAGAAAGAGTGGTGTTATTTTGAGAAACAGCATTAATTGTTGAAGACAAAAACAAAGAACACGCAATATAAACTTCATATTGCAACAAGAAGAAATGGTGACTGGACAGTGCTGATAAAGGGTAAACATAAAAAGCAAAGATTATACATAAAGTGGACTAAATAATATTACATGAAGAAGAGGTGGTTAGCAGGTAAAGGGGTATTTTAAAGCTTGATGAAGAAATTGCTGCAGTCAATGAGTGGAGTTGCTACATAGCTAAAGAAAATGAATTATTTAAAAGAAACTTAAACTTTTGCCTGGCGATCTTGTTTGCTTCCAACTTCCAGGAGGATCTATATATGTTTTTCTTTGGGATCACCATGATATTTGGCTTCTCTAGGCTTGTGACCTATAAGCTTAATGACCTTTGTTTATGGCTAGGGTCCACTAATGAGTGAGTACATACCACACTCATCTTTTTGGGTTTGGTATATCTCACTAAGGGGGTGGGGATGGGGTGGTGGTTAGGGTTGGGGGTGGGGGTAGGCAAAAGGGAGGGGGTAGAAGGGAGAAGGAAGAAATGGGGAGAGCCTGGGGGTGGTGGAGGGTGGAGAGGGAGGAAGGGTGGATATTGGAGAAGGGAATAAGGTATCTACATTAAGGGAGTCGTTTTACGATTGGCAAGAGACTTGTCTCTAGAGGGGATCCCAGGTGTTCACAGGGAGGTCCCCAACTAGGTTCTTGGGCAGCAGAGGAGAGGGTGCCTGAAATGACTTTTCCCCATAGTTACATTGATGAATATCTTGATCATCACCATAGAAATTTCGCATGATGGATGGAGATAGAGCCAGAGACCCACATTCACATCAGAGGAAGAGACTGAGTTACCAAGAGGTCCAGTGGAAGAGCAGAAGGAGGGAGAAGATGAGCAAGGAAGTCAGGACCTTGAGGGACTGGCCCACCAACTGAGACAGTGTGCTTGATCTATTGGGAGCCTATCAAATTCAGCTGGACCAGGACTGAAGGAGCACAGGACCAAACTGGACTCTCAGAATGTGGCTGCCAATGGGGACTGAGAGATAAGCCAAGGATATTGGCACAGGGACCTATCTCTTCCGCATATATTGGCCTTTTGGGAACCTATTCTATATGGATGCACACCTTCTTAGCCCGAGATGGAGAGGGGAGGGCCTTGGGCTTTCCACAGGGCAGAGTATTCTGCCCCATATCAGGGAAGTAGTTGGAGGATGGTAGGGTAGTGGGGGAGCAGGAGGGCCCGGGACAAGGGGAGTAAATGTAAATTTTTCTTTTAACAATAAAAAAAATAAAAGAAACTTAAAATCAGAGTAGAGAAGTTACAAATATTGAAAAGTCTGTTGTCCTCATTGTCAGTATCAATATTGGTGTGCCTTCATTTCATCAGAAGGAAGGAGAGATTTCTGATGAAAATTTTCAGGGATATAAGCCACACTTTAAGTCACATTTTACTAGCAAGAAATAGATTTGTTAGTACCTAGCTATTAGTGAACTTAATTGTCATTGAAAATGGACTTCATCCATCTTTATGATCTACTTATTGTAAACGCAAGACTGTAGCAATTTCTTTATTGGGCTTTGAAGAACATTTTATCTGCTAGCCACCTTTATCAAATTAATTACAATATATAGATTAGAGAAAAAGATAGTTAGATTCAACCCAAAAATTGGCAAAAGTGTTTAAGGACTGTCAATCTCAAAACAAAAATTAAAAAAAAACAGAAATGAAAATATGTTCTTCATTCCATAAAAGGGATGTTGGGGGTCCATGGTCTATACTGCCACCATTACCGGGGACCATGTTGAGGTCCATGTTCTGTGCTACTGCCAGAATCCATGTCGAAGTCTATAACCACGCTCCTGCTATACTTCAAATGCTATATGAGAAGGAACTATCATAGTTTTCCTCTATCGTTAATGTTCATCTGTGTCTCTACATGTGTATTTGAAATATTTTAGTATAATCTGCTTATTTCATATAGTGTTACTTATATACATATTATTTCTTGTTTGATCATTTTATTTTAGATACTAAAGTGGGAAATCCTTCCCTGTGAGGAATTCTTACTTCTGTCCTCAACAATTCTTTGTTGCTTGTAGGTCAGTTTTAGAGTTAGGTCACAGAGATATCTCCCTTTCATATTGACATGTCTGTTAGTGTCATTCTTGTTTAGTTCTTGCTTAGGTACCCATATTAATAAGACTGTATGGGTATAGCTTCCAAGACATTTAAAAAAGATGCAATCTCTTTGATTTCTCATTTTCCTTACCTCTTTTTAATTCACTCCATTGTATGACAGCTGATGAAAAGAATGGGATAAGAGTTATATTTCTGACCATGTGTATAAGTTACATTCTTAACTGCTAGAAGTGACATGGAAATATTATCTGGTAAGATCAATATAACCTCATTTCCTCCTATAACAGTCAATTCAAACAGGCCTATTCAACAGATGGACTCCCCTTCAGAAAAACTGTCTGAGTCAGAGACTTTAGAAATAGCCTAAAATCTATATAACAATGTAGGCCAGCATCTCTCTGTCAATTGTCCATTACCAGCTCTTGTATGCATTCTCCTCTGCAGGGGTCCCTTTGGCCACTGGCCACTCTGATCCCTTGACAGTACTCCACAATACTTTGCCATGAACCTTGCATATCTTCTACAACATACTCTCTGTGTTTCATTGGAATTCTTTTGAAGGAGATCACAAGGACTGGAGCACCAAGGGGTAATAGATCCAGGGTTTTTGTTCTACTCACATGGCCAGAACTCTCAGTGGTTGACATTGAGACACATTATTCCATCTCTCTTTCTTCTCTGCATGGCATGCATCTTTGAACCAGAACTCACTCTAGCCAAACTGATTTTCTTTATTTTCCTTTAAGAAAGCATTTAGATAAACCCTTGTCTTTTCAATTATTTGGATTCTATGGAATGCAAGCTTTCCCAGCCCTCAGTTCTCTTATTCATTCTTCTTTGTGCTCATGTTTTAGCCATGCATTTATAAACATCCCTCTAAGTTGGATTTAAATCATTCTTTTTAATCCTCTAAATCTCTACATCTGATATGAAGGATTAACCAATAATGCATTTTGTATCACATAAAAATTAAGTACAAATGATGGAAAAGCAATTTGAAATTAATTCTGTAACATATTGGATCTTCACAAAGCACGGTATAAAACTAAAAATGAAATTACATATATATTTTTAACAGTTTTTAGTGAAGTGTATTTTTGAAAAACCTGTGTAGTGCTCATTTATCTAAGTCTAAAGTATAAGGCTTGTACTTCTAAATTCAGGATCCTTTTTAAAACATGAGGGTATCCTGCACCATCTTAAGGAAGCAGGGGGAGGGCGATGGGGTAGTAGGGGAGCGGGAGGGCCGGGAACAAGGGGGAGTAAATGTAAATTTTCCTTTTAACAATAAAAAAAAAGATAACCTAAAGCTAGCCAACTCTACTAAGTGATTCTTCCAGAAAGATTGCTTAGTTCTGCGAAGGACTTTGACTGTCTAGATGAACCCCACACACAATGGAGAATGCCTCTTGAACCCAAAGTCCACAAGGGACTATTATCTCATCCAAAAATATTATCAAAGAAACATCTGTAATAATGTGTCTCTAAATACCTGTTTGCCAGGTAGATGGTGGAAGGATGGACAGCCAGACAGCCAGACATGTAGCTTCAGAAGTATGGGGTCTTCTAGAATGGTATAGCGCCACAGGAAAAACTTAGGGAAAGAAGTAGAAATATGTTTCCTAGCTTTGTCAACTGTTATAAATAATAGAGAAAAGAAATTTTATTCTATTTTTTCTCAATAAAATGAGAGTATATTAACTTTTTTCTGGGTATGTGCTTACTTTCTTAAAAATAAAACACAAAAAAGAAAAAAAAAAAACAACAACATGATCTAGACTACATCTCCTGACCATTCTCAAACTTAGATGTAGCCGTATAGCCACAGGGTTGATAATGGGTTGCTGCAGGATTGGTATGTGTCACTTCCAGGTGTGTGCCCATTGTACACGACCAGAGTGTATTATCCCAACTTGTCCTTTGTCGCATAATAATTATTTTGAAAGCCTGCAAGAACATCACGAGTTCTTAGAACAGAACAAGTTGTAAAGCAATTCAGAGAAAAATTAACATCTATGAATGAAGCCACTGCTTTTAAGATTACCACACTCTTTGTTCCAGGAAGAAAATGATTCCAACTCCTTAGAAAGTCTATAAAGAAAGCTCAGATTTTGCATAAATATTTCACTTCTTTTCAGTGTGTTTCTTCATCAATTTTACTGTCTCCTTCTCAATATACTCTATCTTTGTTTCATTTACGTCTGTACCCTGAAGCACTGCTTTGGAAGCTTTTAAGTACTCTGGGTACATGAATACCTTGTATAATATATTCATGGCAATATTTTTATTTTTCTGTTTTTTTCCTCATTGTAGATGATTCCAACTAAGAACACAAAAAGCATAGAGAAGAATCATCTTCTTCCCCTTATTCTATGAACCCATTTTGCATTGGATCCACTGTGAGAATTCCATTTTCAACTGGTGGGGATGGAAATAGTACCCCATCAACTTTGAAAGCTTTGTGTTTAGGATAGAAGCATCCTGACATAAACAACAATTAACGTACCAGACTTTGATGAGACTCAGAAAATTATATCCCACATTTAGTTTTTCTTAGTGTTTGAGGATAAATGGCCCTGAAAAGACATCAGAAGCACTGCCTGTAGATATATTTGTCCTACTGTCAATGCCACTCCTCTCTACTGGAAGTAATTCATGGAAACAAGAATTCCCCTGTCGTTGTAAGTTGTATAAACTAGAAATATTTTACCTCCTCTTTTATATCTTTGTAGTAACTTTGTAGCAAGATATGTGTGGCCCACCTTCAGACAGCAGATCAGATAATCAAGCATAAGATGCTCATTCCAGAAGGTGTTCTGTCCCATCTCCAAGAATGCTGCCCTGTGATGCACAGAAAAATCTCATGATAAATTCCATAGCCTTTGTATAATTGCATTCCCTGCTTCCATTTAGTGTCAAAAAACAAAGGCATATAAATAATTTTCTCTGGATCTTCAGGTATTTATTTCTGAACACTTCTGTGTCATCTGAAAATTTTGCAGTTATTTTGGATTATTTTATTTTGATATTATGGTTACAACACTCACCCAGGAGGAATAGAAGTCTGGAAATAATCAAACTGAGGGCTGAAATCAACAAAATAGAGACATAGAAAACAATCCAAAGACTTAATGAAACAAGGGGCTGGTTTCTTGAGAAAATCAACAAGATCGTCAAACCCCTATCCAAACTAATCAAAGGGCAGAGAGAGAAGACTCAAATCAACAAAATCAGAAATGAAAAGGGCGACATAACCACAGACAAGGAGGAAATTCAGAGAATCATTAAGTCTTACTACAAAAGCCTGTATACCACAAAGTTGGAAAATGTAAAGGAAATGGACAGTTTTTTAGATAAATACCATATACCGAGAACAAACTTTTTAAGATAAATGGGACCCACCATACACACTATATTCTGAATACTTGAGAATTTCATTCAGTTAGTGACTGGGACATCACCCTCCATAAAATTTCCATGAATTCAACTGTGTAAGCACTGTATGTCTCCAATTAAATGTGAGAGCAAATGGTTTATCACAGTGATTTTCTCAGAATACCAACTCCTCTATTAAAGCATTTGTGGGGAAAAGGTAAAAATAATTTAGTGTGAAATGCTTTATCCCCTGCTCCCAACTTTTCACCTGAAGGAAACATAGGATCATTCAAAATATCAAAGCATCTTAAAATTTATGTTTGATCAGCATTCATTGAAACCTAGAATTATACTATTTAACAGACCTTTAAGAAAGAAGTTTATACCATGGGGAAAAAAAGACATTCTTTATAAGAAATGGTGCCCATAGGTTGGACATCCACACAAAAAGCAAAAAGGAAGATATAATAAATGAACATTACATATTTTTAAGAGTTATCTGAAAATGGAGCACAGACCCAACTATAGGTCTGAATCCTATAAGCTATCTAGAATGTAACACAGCCTGTATTCTAGGTCACCTTGAATGTAGCCATGGTTCTTTAGAAGCAGCTCTAAAGGCATGATCCGTGAAAAAAATAGTTGATAAGCTATGCTCTATTAAACTTTAAAACATTTTCTGCCAAATAAATTGTCCAGAAAATTAAAAGAGGAGCCTAGACTAAAAACACTATTTGCAAAAGATGTATCTGATAAAGGAATATCACCTGAAATACACAAAATTTTCTTAGACTCAATGGTAAGAACAAAATATAATTACAAACAAAAGTCTCAAAGAACTAAAATTATCTTAGCAAAGTAGATATGCAGATAACAAACAAGCTTATGAAATGTTGTTTCAAGTGACATACTGCTAGAGAAATGAAAAAGGAAATGACCATGAAATACAACTAGTTGGAAAATTCCATAATATAAACAACAAATACTAGACAGGATGAAATCACTGAGAAGACCAAATACTCATAGTTGGCTGATGAGCAACAGGGGCAATCAATGTGAAATGGCATCACTTTATTGGAAGGTGTTTTGTATTTTTTCTACAAAACTGAGAAGTATTACATTATAATAGATAATGCAGTGCTCACACTATATTGTTTCCTATTTATTTAAGCTCATGTTTATCTGAGGGAGGTGGAATGCACACACACTCAGCAAATAATCTTCCCTCAAGCCTTTCTAATGCTTTTACTATAAATTGCAAAAAACTTAGAGGCCGAGACATACTTTTGTAATGGATAAATAAACAAAATGTGCAACACCTAAATAAAAAAGCAATTATTAGTAAAAAGTAACAGGTCACAAAGTAAAGAGTCAAGATAGAATAAACTTAAGTACATATTACTAAAGGAAAAAATTTAAAAAACTGCAATATGGTATGATAAATAAACTGTGTAATATCTAAATAAAAAACAGTTATTAGTCAAAAGAAACAGGTCACAAAGTAAAGAATCAACATAGAATAAACTTAAGTACATATTACTAAAGGAAAAAATTAGAAAGACTGCAATGTGGTATGACTTAAGGTATGTGACATTTGGAAAACACAATGATATAAAAATATAAAATATGTTTTTTGTTTATGTGAACTTTTACCAGGAGTTAACAGAATATAAAAGTAAATATGGCTTGAAGTACTGTTAAATACTATGCAATACTATGCAAGGCATTTTAATGATCAACACATCATTATACATTTATTAAAATCAATAGAATAGATAAGAACAACAGCTATAAAGTCAACCGTAATAGTGATATCTCAATGGAAGTTCATAAATAATTTGATAAATGCAATAATCTAGTATGAATCATTCTCTATATCCTTTCTCATCCCTCTCTCTTTCCTTCCCTCCTCTCTCTCTTTCCCTCCCTCCTCCGTCTCTTTTTCTCTCTCTCCCTCCTCTGTCTGTCTCTTTTTGTGTGTATGTACATATTTTAGCTATGTGGGACTCCTTTAATTTTCACTCGATGTTTATGTGATCAAAACTCTTTATTAGAAGTGAATTCCATCAAGTAAACTTAAAGCTTGTGAATAAGTGTGTTTTAGAGAATAACACCTTATTGGCTCTCTTTAGCACTAGTCATGACCATCTGCCACCCAGGCATATCATTTAACAGCATGAAATTGTACTTCTGTTGATCTTTTTTCTGAGATTTAAACCTGAAAGTTGTGAAATGTACCAAGTTTCTTGAATAATGTAATAAGATTCAGTAACTTGAAGAGATGCCATAAAGAAGTTCATTCTCTTTCTGATCCTAATGCTAATGAGCTTTTGGAATGATTGGTGCAATAAATATCTCCAGAGAGAGGAAGTGGGGATGGCAGAAAGCATCATAATCAATTTTGTTGTCTAGGTACAATTTTCTAAATTTAAACAGAGAAAATAGAAATGTAAAAATCTTTCCAAATTTTTTAAAACGACAAAATTTTGACAACTTCACAGATAATAGGAAAGAAAAGCCTAACCAAAGAAAAGTAGGCAGTCTCAAAACACACATTGTAGAATAATCTATACCTAAGAAGTAAAAATATTTTTCAATGATTAATCATTTGTGAAAGTTAAGGATTTTTTTTTTAGAAATTAGGATGCAATTTAAGAAAAAAAGGGCAAAACAACCAGTTTTAAGGCCACATAATGAGATAACAAAATACTTGCTATGCGAACTAATTTGATGTTAATACATAAAACATCACACTCAGGAAGCAGAGCATAACACAGTGATGAGCTGGACTTAGTCTATCACTTTAAATACTTTTGTTTAGCATCAGAAAGTTATGAAGTCACGCTCACATGGCATAAAGGAAACTCTATTGTGAATTCTGATTATGCAGAAAGCAATATTTATAATTATTTGCATCGGTAACATATATTGTTACATAAGCATATAATAATTTTTTAAAATTTTCTTTACTATTAGAGATATTTAAAAAATGATTCATGACAAATGCCCATGAAATGATAATATTTAAAAATTTGACAACAATCCAAACATTCAGCAACTCATGCAGTTAATGTAAAGTAAATATTCTCTTCAACTGTTAGTGAAACTTTGAATGTATTTGCTGCACACAACGCCCTTCTGCGGTCTATGCACTAACATACAGTTACTGAGCTGCACTGGGCTAGGGGCTGGAGGTTGAAACATACACAGACAGACATACAGAGAGACAGAGACATGGACCTCTAGTCACTGGTAAGAAGCCATTTACTCAAGGGCACCATGGAGGCTTATATACCCAACAGTCAGGTGGGCCAACAGGTGAAAACCTTATCCTATGATCCTCAACACAAGGCAACATATGCTGGTGAAGCACAGCTTTCAGTAACCTTAATCAGAGGTAAAACCTCTAGCAGGGAACAGCGGCTGGAAGCCAGGACTCCAAATGGTCCCAACATGTATTAATAGAGAGAGCATCAGTACTACACTAGGAGAAGTATGCTAATGTTCTCTGTGAAAAGTTTCTTCAGACTTTAAAAGAATGGAAGAGAGGCACATATTTCTTTGTTTCATTTCCTTGTTGGGTTGTGAATGTGTTAACTGGGTTTTTTTGAGATGTCACTTCTCAGAATGGTTCTATATTACCTAACCAGAATGGATATTTTCATTAAAGTGTTTTAATACTACTGCATTATCATTCAGTTTTTAATTATAGAGGGCAAATTTTCCAACAGTTTTAAGGTCGTTTGAGTGATAAAGGTCAACAATAGGGAGGGGATCTTTTTCTCAGTCTCTTTGACTTGGTAGGCTTCCTAAAATACACTGCTTGATAGTACGTGATGTGGAGTAATTGGTATAGATGTATAAGCATCCCTAAATAAGTATCACATTGTTATTAAAGTTGCTAAGTACCTTATTTCTCTGAAATTTGAAGTGATATAGTACGGAATGTGTAAGGAATAATTGTACTCTTCAGCCATTGTGACAAACATTCTAGAACACAATGATCACCTTGAAAATAAGGAAGGAAAGTAAAACAATGAACTCATTAATTTATTAGCTTTTCCATTTCAGTAGCTAGTATTAGTAGATGTAGCTTATGAAGTAAAGAAATAACAGGAACAAAAATAAGCACACGTTTACATTTTGACTTAAACTACAATAACAAGCATCACTTTTAAGAGAAAAGATATATGGAGAAATACACATATACACACACATACACAAAAGCAGATCACCTAACAAATAATAAAGAGGAAACCAACAGTAAAATAATCTGTTTTTCTGCAGTAAAAATGCAGAATAGAAGCTGCCTCCATGAGCTTTATCCTGTTCAGTCAGGATAAGAAATCTTTAGTTCACAGGATGAAAGTAGAAGGATCTAAAAGTTACAGAATAAGTAGTAGAAAAAATACAGTGCAAGGCAGGAAGCAGCACAAGTATCCACCCAAGAGAATTCTCACTATACCAGGGAAATAGAAACCTCATCCAAAAGATAAGTACTGTAGTCCCAGTAAGAGGAGGCTAACAGTGCTACCCAAAAGTACAATCCTAGTTCTTCTGAGCCTTGAGTAAAGCTAGTTGTTTGTATGAGAGTAACCTCTCCAGTGTGACGGGCTAACAGTAGAGAAGGGATCCTTTTCTCAGTTACTTTGTCTTGGTAGGCTGAAGCAGGGCACCATCTTAAAAAAAACCTGTTGTTTAATACTGGACTTCCTGTATGACTGATAATAAGGAATAATAACAAATTATGAAACATGTAGTCAACTCTATCCAAACCAACAAAAACACAATTAATATATAAAAGCACAAGAAGCATAAAAAGCAAGGCAACACAATTTCTCCAAGATATATCAATTCCTAAATTACTACATACAAAGTTACACAAATGATTGTAATTACAGACACATAATTCAAAAATTTATTTCAAAAAATAGTCAGTGACTTCATAGAAAAGACATACAGGTGGATGAATGGAATAAAGATATTAATGATTTGAGAATAGAGATTTGAAAGCAGTAGTCCAGAAGATGAAGTTAGAAATGTGGATATGAAGCTTATGAAGAAAAGCAAAATCTTGGAAAAGTACAAGTAGAAATTTTGAAAACAATATATATTAATTAACAAAGTTGTCCTCATCATCAGAGTTGGTGCAAACATAATGAATTAACAGGATAATAAAACAAACCATTAAATACTTACAATCATTACACTCTCACCAATTCATGAGATAAAAGCAAAAATGCAGAAGTGTTTAGAATCCTGTCTTAGCTTTGTCTTTAGGAAACAATTCCTCGATAATGTAATAGAGAGTTTAAGCTACTTTAGTGACCCTGAGATGACAAACTAACATTTAACAGTTATATTTGATTTTATATTTAAAATACATGTCTTTAATGTTTTCTATGTCTATAGCACTTGATCTGTATATATGTTACTGTACCACATGCATGCTTGCTACTCAAATAGAGTGTCATATCCCCTGGAACTGGAGTTATACATGGTTGCAAACCTCCATATGGACGCTGGGAACTTAACTTAGGTTCTATGGAAGAGCAGCAAGTGCTTTTAACCACTGAACTGTTTCTCTAACCCAATGTCATGCCGTTTAAAGTAATATATCTTTTATTTTATTTAAAAATAATGTTTCTAATTTTCCAATAACTTAAACATATGGAAATAGTAAATTCAAATAAGTGAGAACCCATCTTAAATAGTGAAGATATATTGAGAAAAGAACTATACAGAATTTCTCCTGATATATTATATAATATAAACAGATATGTTATATAATTGCATAGAAAAACTATAGAGAAGTTTGCTGTGTTAGCGTATGGTAATATGTTTGTTTTAAAGCCAATATTCACAAAGAAGACCAAAACTGGGAAACCTGTTTGCTGAATTTTGTATAAGATTTGAATAAAGAAAATTTTGTAGGTTGTCTTATATATGTATGGTATATCATGTTTTATCATCTGTGCATATGAATAGATATTTCACACAATCTCTCAAGTAAAGTTCATTTGGCATGAAATACACAATTTGCACAGTCTATCATATATAGTTATCTGGGCATATGAATGCATAGCATAGATAGTTTATTATTTATCATCAAATTTGCATATACATTATTTAGTGTTCCTTTAGTGCCCTTATGGGAACATTATATGGAAACAATTGTTTGCAGTTAAAATGTTAGTAAATGATAAGATGGCACTGAATATTTTCTTCAGAATATTCTGAATACAGAATAAAGTGTAACAACAGACTCGGTGTTATGTTAGCATCATCTTCACCATAACTTCTGAGAATCAGCCAGCTCCATGGCAACATCACTGGAGCCCGATTGTGAACCGATTCTTCCAGACACCTGCTGCTCCCATCACAGTGCAGCTAAAACCTAGTTGATGACAAATGAAGAAACTGTAGCCAGAGCATGTTCACATAAAGGACCTGTATTTGATGGTTCACTCAGTATCCTGGTATTTGTCTGCTGTCCCATTTTCAGAGACTTCAAAATACAACCTCTCAATACAATGAAGGCAATTTTCTATCACATTTTCCCTCCATTTGTAGGAAAATGGGTCTAGTTTATTCATCTTATGGAAAATAGTATCCAAAGGTTAGGCTTTATAAATTTATTTTTAATAATTGTATATGTTCTGTTTTTTTGAGCACCTACTAACTGCCTGAGGTTGTAATCATTAGTAAAACTTACATGGTCCTGCCACCTAGCGGGAAGACAAATAACACACTGGTAGAGTATAAATTTACACACCACTAAAGGCTAAGACTTTATGGTGCAGCTTTCAATGTGGAAGCTTCCAATGACACTGAAGAAAATCAATTCTTTTTTTTTTCATAGACAGACTTGAATATGAAGTGTTCCATAAATGTTCTATCAAGAATACTTTATTAGTCCACTTAGCTATCATTGACAAAAAGATATTGTTAAAACAATAAGAATTGAGCCTGGCATGCCTAGAGATGTTTATCTAAACATGCAACAATGTTTTTGAAGTGGATGCCTTCTTTAAAAGAAGACATAAGTAATATTTTAGTAAAGAAATAAACCAAAGATTTATTTTTATTTTACGGCACATCTAATGGATCTATTATTGTGCTTGAAAGAATAAGTCAGACATCTACAGTTAGAATATGTATCTAAACGTTACATGGCTAAAATATTAATGTTTTTTAATGAACACTTGAGTAAGACCCACATTTCTATGAAACAATTGAAAATATACTTACTATCCAACATAAATTTAAAAAAATAATATTTGAATGAATTACATTTATATTAAATACTATTTTTTTCTTGAATAATAAACTAAAATACATTGCAGTTAGTCACTTCTGTCCAGTTTTTTTTACAAGTTTAAATACCAGTGCCTGAATTTATTCCCTTTAAAAGTTTAAAGTTTTTCAGTCTTAGTAAAATTTCTTATCTTGTTCATGTGTTAGATACATTCATTTTATTTAGCTATCAAAAACATGTACCACATATATAAATATTTATGTGACTGAAAATGACAATCTCCTAAAAGGCATTAAAAGTAAATTCCCCAGACTAATTTTTAGTGATCAGAATTTGAATCTGCACTCTATCTGGAAATGCACTCTCCATGCTAGCCAGGCAATCAGGAGAGCAATCTTTATTCTACTTCCTGTTCTCTAGTTTTATCCCCCTAGTTTATCCCCAGGTGTGTAAAAGAAAACTCCATCCTTAGCGAGATATCCCAAACCCTAAAAGAGGAGTTTGGTATGTACTCACTCATTAGTGGACCTTAGCCGTTAACAAAGGACATTAAGCGTATAGCTTACAAGCCTGCCGATG
>JAQHUG010000219.1:944765-1005625 GCA_028555095.1 Dicrostonyx torquatus
TCACGACTTGGCCAATTTATTGATTGCATAAGAATTAAGTTAGTTGACTGAGATGGAGGGGGGAGGCCCTTGGACTTCCCATAGGACAGGGTATCCTGCACCATCATAAGGAAGCAGGGGGAGGGCAGTGGGGTGGTGGGGGAGCGGGAGGGCCGGGAACAAGGGGAGTAAATGTAAATTTTTCTTTTAACAATAAAAATTAAAAAAAAAAGACTATCTGCTCTGGCCCCTCTGTTCTCTCAGCCCATTCCTTGGTCTTCTCTGACAACATTCTTCCCTTACTTTGTCTCAGTCTTTCTCTAGCTTTGTAGATATTTACAGAGGCCTGTCTTTCCTTCTCTCCTAAAGTTCCCAGAGACTTCAAAGATCCACATTACCTGTAGACCCTCTCAGTCCCTGCTCCTCTAGACAATCCTCATTTCTTCCTGTCATTTTCCAATGCCTAGAAACTAGTTCCACCTAGGAACACCAGTGGCCATACCTAGCAGGGACTAAGCAACACTCACTATGCAGGAATCTACAGCCACCACTCTCTCCTGTGAGCCAGAGAGGGAAACAGAAAGCAAAGGATGGAACATTTACCCAACAAACTGTGCAGATACCAGCACCGGGAAAGATCAACATCATGTTTATTTCTATTTTATTCTTACTAGTCAGAAATTAGAAACAGATTAGACATCTATAAATGAAAGAATGGATAAAAATGTAGTATATTTACACAATGGAATAATATTCAGCTGTTTAAAAAAATAAAATCGTAAAATTTACAGGTTAATGGATGGAGCTAGAAAAAAATCACCCCAAGTGAGGTGCTGAAAGGAGCTACTTGTTCATCCTGACTGCCCAGAACTGAAATAATCACACAGAAACTGTATTAATTAAATCATTGCTTGGCACATTAGCTCTAGCTTCTTATTGGATAGCTCGTACATATTAATTTATCCCATCTCCATTAATCTGTGCATCACCACAAGGCCATGGCATACCAGAAAAGTTTCAGAGTGTCTGCCTCTAGCAGTGACTCCATGGCTTGTCCCTAGCTTTACCTCCTTTCTCCCAGCATTCAGTTTAGTTTACCCCACCTACCGAAGTTCTGCCCTATTAACAGGCCAAGGCAGTTTCTTTATTCAACAATGGTATTCACAGCATACAGAGGAAAATCCCACATCACACCACTTTTCTGTTAAATAAGACTAAGTCTTTATGTTTAATATAGGAAAATTACATATAACAAAACAGGTATCAAGTAAGAATTATAGTTACAATATTTATACATATTTTATCTCTTATCATAACTAAGAAAAACTATAACTATAAATAAAAATTTCATTGGAAGATTATTAACAAATATTAGAAAACATAACATGAGTCTACAATTTATAATTCTGAAATAACCTACAATTCATATCAAAATCTGGATGGTTTACATTAAAAATAAAGAATAAGTTTACCAAGTATGTATTTTATTGTGCTTCCAAAACATTTTACCAGTTGGGATCTATACTTTTGACTTTTAGAACAAAAGTAGCACAATTTGATCAGTAATAGAAAGTCTGCAGGATTTATTCCATTATGTCTGTTTTCTTGGTGTGCTCAATTGCTTAAACAACCCAAAAGCAGAAGTAGTCACGGAACCTGTCTTGACTCTTCTGTCAAGCAAGAATTCATTTCCTCATCCTCAATAAACATTTTATTTACTCAATGACTTGGAACTTGGGCAAGGCATTAATAGAGATGCAGCATCAATAAAAGTATAAATTTGTCAATGCTATGTAGCAGGATTGGCAACTTTGATGTGAAGAAAGAGAAGTGTTTCTCCAGCTGCTTTCCATGGTAGCCAGGCAAGACACACTCTGCTTCTAATGTTAACTACCAAGTCATGTCTTCAGTTTCTACACTGATGCCAGGATTTCATTCATTTGCTTTCTTTGCTTGTCACCAATTTCACCTTTAAGCAATTTCACTTTTCTGTGACTACTAGAGAAGAGGTTTCTTTACTTTCAAATGAATTTCCATTTCCCCAAACACATATTATTTGTGAGGTTTTTCATATGCAGCGTATCTTTCCGTGGTAGTGGTTTCCTTGTAGTCCAAGCCCAGAAATAGAAGATGCTAGAGTCAAGTTGGGAACTACTCTTTTTCTCAGAGATCCATCAAAGAGAATCAGAAATACCAGAAACAACAAAGAAATAAAAGACTTTCTAGAATTCCATTAAAATGAATACATATCATTCCCAATGCACTAAGAGAAAAATTCAAAGCACTAAATGCTGACACAAAAAAGTTCAGCATTGGTTCTCTTTGGCCACCATCATGTATGTTATCTTCTGTACATTAGAAACTAAGAAAATTGGTAATAATGATCTCACTTAAAAGTTAGATCAATTTGTAAATTGTTGGTCCTGAATTATGAATACTGGAAATCTACATTATTCATGTTCTTTATATCTAATGTAATATTACTTTTCTGATCTGAAGTAATGAAACTAGTGTTACTCCTACTTAGATTTTACCACACCATACCACCACATTCCTAGAGCAATAGGATAGAAACAATTTAATTGGAGAGTAGAATTATAGACTTTAGTGGATGGAATTAAACCCCTTGTTGAGTGACCATAGAATGGTAAATTCCCACATTAACATATATATGGTAAAATCTCTAATGAATGACCCATAAATAGTTATCCTGCATGTAGGAAACAGAAATGTGTCCAGAAGGAGAAGAAATTGCAAACTGAATGCTAGAAGAAATGGAGAGAACTTTTGCAAGAAATTATAATGATTAAGCACAAGTAAGTATTACTTTGGGTGCTCTTATTAAAGTTGTCAGTAGAGGAAAGAAAACTACTAACTACTTCAGCTAATTATAGAGAGCTAATTTACTCAAAGAGGACTTTGGCATCAAATGTTCCACCCTACAGTGGCATCCTTTTAAACATGTCACAAAGCAAAGGTAAAATTTCCTCTCTAAATAAATAATAGTTGTGACAAGAAACTGTTAAAGATACTGAGTTTTACAATTCTAAATCCCAGGAAATCATAATTACATATCAGCTAACATTCTATTTCCTAATCATCGAGAAAATTTCTAGAGAATACAGATCTCAGATTCAGCCGAGAGATGTAACAAATATCTTTTAATATGCTTTATTTTTCTATGACAGGCAGGTGTCAATCTTTGTAATTGGAAAAGATCAAACGGCTGATGCCCTTGCCTTGTAGCTATCAGCAGGTCTGTAAACATTCTTTCAGTATTTGAACAGTTGCCAATAAGAAAATGTTTATTCAGATTATCTCTACAGTCCCTATAGGACTTCAAACAAAGGTCTGATGTTGGACATTATAGAGGACATATTTTCCAAAGTTCTATTCATGCTCTAGAAGCATTCAAGAGGCAACTTTTAACAGCTTGCTAACAAATCAAACTTTAAACAAAAGATAACAACTTTTTAATATCAGAAGATATTTAAAGCCTTGAAAATCACAAATAAAGCTTCACTATAATAACAAAGTGGCCACATTATATCAGAGTAAGGTCCTCCTGGTGGAAGGATTCTGGTCAAGAATGAATAAAATGTCTACACTGTATCAGCTACCTTTTATATTAGCTTTTGTATTAAGCTACCAAAAGGATGAACACAGCATAGCCCCAGATAGCACAAAGGAAGACTTGCCCCTTCAAGGCTATTGGCTGTATGATCCTCCTAACAACTTGTTGTAATTAGGGGAGAGAGGTGCATGTTGTGTTCCCCAGCTGCCAGCCACTGGCCTGCTCAGTGGCTCACCGCCTGCACCCGAAATAACCACGTGAGGACGGTATTCATTTAAACTCTGCCTGGCTTATTATCACTAGCCTTTTCCCGGATAGCCCTCACCTCATAAACTAACCCATTATAAAAGTCTGTAAGTCACCATATGGTGACGTACTGGAAAGGTCTAACCTGCATCCATCTGCGATGGTGGCTCGTGGTGTCTGGCTCACTTCCTTTCTTCTCCTCCCAGAACTTCCATTCTGTCTACTCCACCCACCTAAGGGCTGACTTAACTGTAAGCCAGGCAGCTCTTTATTTAACCAATCAAAGCACAGAAAAACAGATGGACCCTCCCACAACAACGATCCTGACAGGACAGCAGGGTATAACTAGACAGACATTGAAATATGCTTGTTTAAAAATATTTAAATTGTGCAGTGAATTAATGTTTACTGTCACTGATAAACTAATAAAAGAAAATAGAAATATTAATTAAAGCTATGTTCTGGAAAAGAAGTTGCTAAGAGGGCAGGAAAGACATGTTGGAGCTTGTTACAGGAACTGATTCATAGTAGGTAAAAAGGATAATTAAGAAAAATATATGAAAGTATATTACTTAAAGAAATAGTATATATATATATATATATATAGCCAGTCTTGCACTTTATTGCCCTTCCATTAGGCCTTGACCGCATACTTGCATAGCCGGTACAGCCTCTCCTTCTGCTGCTGCTTCTTGGTCTTCAGCTTCTCCGCGTGCTTGGTGAGCCGATGGTGCATGGCTCTAGTTTTCTTGGGTCGCAGGTCCAGAGGATTGTACTTCTCACCCTTGTAGAATTTCCTGAGGTTTTTCCTTTTGAGTCTGGTTAATGACAGTGAGGACACGGGCGATAGATTTGCGGCCAACTTATATTTTGGAGAGCTTGGACGCGGCGCTGCCTGTCACCTTGGCGATGAGAAGTTGGGATAGCTCCACCTGCAAATAGTCCAATTGTTTTAGCAGCTCCTCCTTCTTCTTTCCGCGCAAGTTTTGAGCCTTAATCTTGGCAATGGCTGCGTTCAAGAAATATATATATTTAAATTTAAAGGATCTCTTCTTAAAGAAAATCAGTTACCAGTCTGTGGACAAAAAGTAATAATTAACACATATATTAATTATAATGGTATAATTACAAAGGGACTTAGGAATTGGTAAAAGGAAAAGCAAATAGAAAGAAATCAAATGATCAGCCCTACTGAGCAGATTGTATGTGTGTGTGTGTGACTATAAATTCACACGAAAACGTACACATACATCTAAAAGCAAAGAAAAAGGGGCCGTAGATTTTTAAGAGAGCAAGGACATGTATACGAAATGATTTAGAGATTTAGAGGTAGAAAAGGGAAGGGGATAAATAATGTAGTATATCATAATAAAGACTTAAAATATATAGTAAAAGAAAATGAATCTCAGGAAAGAAAATTACTTAAAGAATATAATAATTAACTGATAAAAATGAAATCTAAATAATAATTAACCCAGAAATAATGACAATGTCATGTAATCCTCAACTTCATGGTTGAATTGAACTTTGAAAATTAATTATTTGGGAAACAGTAACATCCAGTGTCAACATGCATTTACAGAATAAAACTCATTCATTTCCTGGAGACAGAATAAATTTCCACATGCATTTGTAGATAACATAAAGATGTTTAGTAATACCCACATAGCTTTAGCAAATCTACCTTGTGGACTATGTCCTAGAATTCACGGAATAACAGCCCTAAAGAGGTTGCCTCTGTGCAGGCTTTCTGCAACAGGATTTGTAGGGGACAATTCTTGATCAACTAATTCCTTGTCTTTTCTTAGATGCGAATAAACTCCATTAGATCAGTATCACTGGGTAGGGAAGTCTTCAACAACTCCAGAATTATTCACCTTGAAAAATAGATATTATTTATGCTAAATAACAAATAAATATTTTATTTTCCCCTCAAAACAATAGACTGAAGGTTAAGTACTATAGAGTACTTGCAATGGTTTCCTGAGATATAGGTAGTGCAACATTTTCCTCTTTTGTAATATGTGAGCCTTAGATACATATTGCTTTTCCCTGCCCACATCTTCTAGTTAGATTACAGGCTGTAAGAATATACTGTTGAATCTGCCTTCTTTCATGAGCTTTCCCACAAGCTCATTCAGTTACATTTACGTCTTTCTTAGAGCTAAGACCTGTGTCTCATTGCCCCTCTACCTGACAGTAAAACTTTTATTCTGACATTTTAACAGAGCACATTGGTAATATCATTTCCTGAGTAAAAATTATCTCCATTTGTAAGGCAGCAAAGAAAAATGAATATTGTATGAGTGACTAACAATGTCTGCCCCTCCTAGGGAAGTGCACATGTGTTTCATAGGATCATATGACTGGAGATAAATGGGCAAGGAAATCCAGCAATCTGTTAAGACTAATGACACCAGAGAGGTGGCAATGGAGGCTATGTGCAATGATAAACATTTTACATCATTTTCCTATCATTTCACTTAAGACAATGAGAACACATGTTCTTTTATTTCAATCAAAATGATGAGTAATGAATGAATGAGAAATTGTTTATCTATTATGAAATAAAAAACTGGGACAATAATTTATTTTAGTTTAATTAAACTCTAAATTAGAATAATCATATGCATTTAATACTCATTTAAAATGTTACTGATGAATATATTGAGTTTAATATTTTATTTATAATTTATATTGATAATAATCCCCAGGAGATAGAGAAGTTTGTACAGTAAGTAATGGGAGCCTATTAGGTAAGGTCAAAGAAAAGATGTGAATTTCTATGTGTTTTCATGTAATTTTTAAATTACAAACATTTATTAATTTAGTATGTAAAGTAACCACCAAGTGTAGATGTAAAGAAGGAAACAGAGTATAACCAAGGGTTGAAAAGGAATCAGTCATATTCAGATATGATGAGTTCCTCAAGTTTACTGCCTCCAGAAGAGCACGTGGTAGAGAAACATAGATACCAGGAATAGAAGTTGAAGACATAATGTTAACTCACGCAGACTTGACACTGTGTAAAGAATTTAAACTGATACATGTACATTACAGATGTATATTTAATTTGAACCAGACTGGTGATGATGGAAACAGAATTTTGCAGCAAAATATTCAGCCAAGTTTCACTAAAAGGAAAGAATGAGACTTATGTTTAGTTCACATTAAATTACTGGTGATGGCTGAGCATCATGGAAGACACTGCTGTGTTTATTACATGTTTTGGACAACAGGTAAAGCACAATGCCTCAGATTAGAGCTGCAATGTCCTCAGGCTCTCCCTGGCAATTTGTAATGTATTTTATGTGAATATGTAAGCCTCTAAAAATCTTTTGGAATGAATGCTTTGTTTGGAGAAAATATTCTGAACATATGTACAAGAAATAATTAGATTATAGGAAAGTCATGTAGATGAGTTTGGGATCCTGGAAGACAGATTGACCTAAACAGGTAGTTGAAGAGTAAACATGGTCTATGTGATGGAAACAACATTAACATACATTTATACTTACATTAAAGTTTCATAACATACATGTGTGGGAAATTCACGTTTTTAAAATAATGAAAATGTGTTTGCTTGTTGCATCATGTAATCTCATCTCATCAAAGAACTCATTGTATAAAAAATATCATTCACACAACAAATCAGATCAACATGGTTGTTTAAGTTAAGGCCTGCCTTACATTTAAATATCTAAATATCATAAACTGTATATAACCATATAGAAAGATACATAGTGGAATATATATTTTGTGAAAGTTTTAACAAACCTATTTTTATATTATTCATAATTACAGCACTACAGATTTTTAAACTGCAATGCTATTATCCAGGAGAGTATATGTAATTCTATGATACCGAACAAGTGTGCCTCTGAATGGATTAAAACAGACAAAGCAAACATTAGCATGCTGGGAGTAATGGTATAGACTTCCTATTTCAGTGCTGTGGAAGCTGAAGCAGGAGAATGATGAATTCCACAGGCCTCTCTGGGATCCATAGAGAAATCGTGTCTTAAAGAGAAAAAAAAAAAAGAAAGAAAAGGCAAACTAAGATTAACACAATGACAAAACTTTCTCAATCTAACTAAAAGTTCATCTCAGGTTTACACAGAGTAGGGGTTCAGTGAAAAGAGCCTCCATCAATAATGTTCTCAGATCAATTAGAGGACAAATCCATTGTCTCTACTTTGAGCTTACATGTATACCTTTTGTAACCAGATTGAGCAATCTTAACCTCCAGACAGAAGTATAAAATCTTATCAAACGCTCACTAGTAATTTGCATTGATAGATTTACTATACAAACAATTACCACCATGCTAAAAACATTGTAAAGAAAGGGGAGTTTTGCATGCCAGGAGAGGAAAAAAAAAAAAAAACCTAGAGATGACAAGACCCTTTTCTCCACATGCTTACCCTTCATGTAGCTGGGCCAACTGTGCTTTTTAATGAGAAGTTGAATAAGTACTAAATGAAGCTTTATCTTAATCATAGAAATTAATTTAGCACTATGGCAAGGAAATACAATACATCAAAGCTGTTATCAACAACCTCTTGCAGCTCTCATTATTAGTTGATTCCATGAAAATCCCTCATGTGTTTATCACAGTGGAGAGTATATTACATGTTTGGATAGTTTTACAGGTTGCAAAAATAATAATTTTTTCTAAAACACAAAATATTAAGCATTATCTGAACATGGATTTTCAATGTAGCATTACCTGAAGCAGTGTTTTGTTTTTTTTTTTTTTCAGGAGTCGGCTTTATGTATTCATGAATCTTCCAAATTGGAATAGAGAGAGATGGAAACTTTATAGAATGCAGATTAATGTATCCATTAGTATCTGTTAATTTTCTTCAAATTAGCCCATAAAGAAATTAACAAACAAAATAGAAGTCAGTGTCATCCTTTTCTTTCTAATAATCAGTATAACAATTTCTACAAGTCAAATGGATTCCCTATTGTTACATTTCGAACATGCAATTTCTAAAATACACATTGAAAAATTTCTACATGGCAGTTATCAAATAACATTTATATTGATACTTGCCCTTTAATGTATAGAACATTTCTGCAGTTACATATCATCCTTTTGCTTTTAAATTTTTCATTCTTTTTGCAACTTATTAAAAATTTCCTACAGTATAATTTTATAATTTCCCTTCTCACCCGCCAACCCCTGCCAGATACTCTCAACTCCCTACCAACCAAACATCAAATTCTTTATCTATCTTGTCATACTAATACAAAAAAGACAAAAGGAGAAAAAGGTACTAAAAAAATCCTGTTGGCCTGTGACTCTTCAGCACCGGGTCTGCCCTGGAGTATAGTTGACATTCCCAGTGTCATTCAGTTGAAGAAAACTGATAGTTCCTCTCTCAGCAGCTGTCATTTATCAATAGATTCTTGGCTGGGGATAGGATGTCATGCCCACTTCCCTGCCATTGTGCTGGGATTTAATCTTTTTTTGATATTGTGTGGGTCTTATGCATTTTGTCACAGTCTTTATGAATTAGTATGTATATCTTCCCTGTTGTGTCTAAAAATACTTTCTGTAAAACTTCAACTACTTAAGCTCTTATATTACCTGGCCCATTTTATGCATACATACATAAATCTTAAGAGGAAGATTGTGATAAAGCCCTTTGTTGAGGGCTAAGCATTCCTTAGTTTCACTAAAGATGAAACACAAGGGCTAAGAAACACTTTAAAAATATTTGAGATTCTTAGCCTCTAGGGAAACACAAATTAAAAGTACTTTGGGTTATCACCTTATACCAGTTAGGATGGATATCGATAAAAGAATGACAACAAATGCTGGTGAGGAGGGAAGGAAAGGGTGACACTCACCCATGGCAGGCAGAGGTGCAATCTGGAATACCCTATATTAACATGAGTGTGGCATCTCATCCAAAAACTGAAAACTGACCTACTTCAAGATCCAGCAGTAACACTCTTAGTCCTTCTGACAAACTACTCTGTATCTTACAGCAGATATTTATTCATCCATGTTCATTGTTGCCCTATTTTTAATAACCAAAAATTGGGAACAGCCAGGATGTTCATCAAAGGATGAATAGATAATAAAAATGTCATGCATTGACCAAATGGAACATTATCCAGCTCATAAGGAAGATTAAATCTGCTGGCAAATGGATGAAACTAGAAACAATCATCCTGAGTAAAGTAATCCAGATCTAAATGTTACATATTTTCTCTTATAACTGGGCATTGTGTTTTAGGTTTTAGATATGTATGTTTAATTTAGAATAACCACAGAGGTTAGGTAGATAATATAAGACCAGGGGATCTTTCCAGGAAGGACATTTAGAATATAGTGTTATAAATAGTTAAACAGAAAATTTAGAACAGAAGAACTAAAAGGGGAGGGTGATAACCAGGAAGAGTTGAGGGGGAGCTGTGGAGAGATGTAAATAATGCTAAACTATGTTATGAAAAAGCCATAGGAAAGCATACTACTTTTAATGTAATCACATACCAAAAATTTCAACTTTTGGAGTGCTCAATTTAGCATTTTAAAATTAGTCAAATTATGTGTTCACCATTGTTATCTAATTTTAGAGAGTTTTTGTTGTTATCAAGGACCCAAACCATAACAATATTACTTAGTAGGCTATATTAAAAATTTTAACTACATTTTTATATATGAAAATAATGCAAGTTGTCAGCTGTCTATACAGAGTTTTCCCAGCACTTTGATAAATCAGAAAGTATCGGATTATTGTAATTACTGATATCTGTTTCTCTCCCAATTCTGTGTCTACCATACCTCACCCACTTATTCTGAAGAACGACTATATTGCATAATATACAGTCAACAAATGAGGAAAACCTATTAGCAATAATTTTATTATTCATGTTGGAGTAATTAGTAAGTAAACACCTGTAAAACCATCAGCTATTCGCATACTTTCTGTTGTGAATCTTATGTCTGAAAGACTCTATCTTCATGCTATTATGTTATACACTGAAAAAAATGATAAAATAATCTAAATGTAAAATTTTCATGATTTAAACTCATCTTACTGAAGTTATGTATGGAATACTAGATCATATAGGATCTTAGGGCTCCCAAAAATATTCATAATGTAAATGTTTGATTATATTTGTTAAATCATTTAGTTGAAAGCTCTCTTGCCATTATTGTCCTCATCATTGATTTCAAGACCTATAAATCAATTTAAAACCACTCATTTTTACCCACTTAGAGATCTGCACTGCCTTCTGAACCAGCAGGTGACCCATTAATTTAAAAGAGTCATTAAGCATAATCAATAAAACTCTTGCTCCTTTATTAGCTCTAGTGCCTTCATAGGCAATGTCTCTAGAAGGATCAACATTATGAATTTTATTCAAATGATATTTACTAAAAAAATTTGTGTAGTCTGATATAAGGTATAAAGAATTTTATTTAGTCATTTAAACCATATTAAAGGTATAATTCTTCACTGGTTGAATTCACAACTTATTTAGCAATTTGTATTATAGGGACACATATGAGATGTAAAATCAACAAATATAACTTTTATAATTTAAAAGTCTTTTTAATATAACCCACAACACACTACAGATAAAATTAATGAATAACAAATAATGAAAGTCATTTTTCCTGAAGTCTTCTAAAATTAAAATATCAAACCAAAAACAAGATCCCTAGTTTTTAGTAATAATATCCAACAAACACATTAATGAAATACAATACACATGTACATTCTAATGTGGAAGCCAATGTCAGAGAAGAGCCTTTAGAAGAATCAGGAGAAAGGCTGATGTCATACTTTAAGTGAGCTGACAGGGAAACAAACACCACTTGCTTCATTAAACCTGTGTTTTAGAAATATGGGACTGATTTTAGACTTTGTTGCGTATTATGTTAAAATTTCAGTGCAAGATTATAAAGCTATTTAAACTCCTAATTAAAAAATAATGGATAATAGGGAATAAGCCATAGATAATTTATGAAGCAGTTATCTAAAACATAATTGTCTATAAAACAATTACCAGGATAGACTCACAAGCCTGGTATGCATTTTGCTCAAGCCAGCCCTCTCCAGGAAGACAGGGTAGCAATCTGACATCTGCACTCCCCTTTGCAGTTCTGAAGAGTGTCACCCCAGTTTTTGTCATTTGCTATTTTTGCCCGTCTCACTCCTTAAAAGTTTTTAGCAGTGACTTTTTTGTGTTTAAATTTTAATGTACATCATTTTACATAAGTTTGACATGTAATCCTGAGTTGTCAACTTTGCAATTATTCGGGAATACCAAAAGATTTCCTGAACATGGGGAAAATAGCAAGAAGATAGGCTTTGCTTATGTGCTGCCTGGAGGGACTCCTGTGTGCAGAAGTGTTTATGTAGCTATGCTCCAAAAGGATGGCTGTCTCTGAAATGTGTTTTTAATTACTTGATTTATTATAATTGTAAAGACCCGATATTTAAAAATATATTCATCGATTACAGAGAAAACATGGAGGCCAAAAACAGAATATTTTATTCTAACATTTTAAAAAGAATGTTTCTATACTTTGTATACATTGGAAGATAACTTTTCTGTATTACAAATAATTATTTCTATCAAATAATATTATCTGGTTTAAGCTAGGCTCATGGTATATTCTAAATTCCCATAGGTTTACAGTAGTAGGAGTAATTTTATAATATAATTTTAACTACGATAAAATTTAGAACTTATTTCAGTCATTTGGAACTTCTGCGATGTAGAGTTGTAAGCCTTTGGTTCTATTTCCTCTTCTTTTTTGATTATTGTAGTTTTCAGATTTTTTGCTGGTTATATTGGCTTCAAATGTTCTCTAAAATAGCATCAATTCCCTAAGGCTTGAGATCTTCAAAAAAATTTGAGGCATAATTTTACCTTTTGTTTTATTCCAAAATGACTTTTCTTTCTCTCCCAGCCTTAATCAAGAGTGGTAAAATAATTTTATTTTGCAGTTCTCAAAACATCAGCAGTAAATCTAGAGACACTGATAGTAATAAATTGATTTATTCTATAAAAAATGAAATTCTAATAAAAACATAAGAAAAGACTATAGAAAACTGATATGTATATTTAATGTATTTTCACATATTACTTCCTTTCTATTAATTTTAATTGCAATATGTTGAATGCACTGATAGCCAATATTTAAAATATTGTACTGATTTTAATTAGAGTTAATTAAGTGGACCACTGGTGACTTAAAGGACTACCCACAGTATATTATTAAATAACAAATGTAAGATTCTAATTAGTATTAAAATTGTCAGTCAAAAAGGATATTGATAGTAACGAAATCATGAATAATTTAACATACCTTGGTCATCTTTCACATAAACAAATGAAGGTTCTTGTGTGTATGTGACAGGGTTTCTCTTTAGAGCACTGGGTGTACAAATACTTTCTCTATAGATCAACCTGTTTTTTTTTTAGCTGAGAAATCTTTTGCCTATGCCATCTAAGTGCTGGAACTAAGGGCATGTGCCACCACTGCCCATCAGACAGAATTTTTAAATTAAATCATTTTCATTTATTTTACATACCAACCACAGTTTTCCCTCCCTCCTCTCCTTCCATTAAATCTCCCCACCTCTCATCTACCAACTCTGCCCTCTCCTTCATTCCTCCCCTCCATTCCTCCCCTAACTTTGTTCAGAAAGGAGAATGCCTCCCATGAGATTCAACAAACCATGGCATTTCAAGTTGTGGCCGGATCAATCCTTCCACTTCATCAAGACTTGTTCGTACAACCGCAGCATGGGGAATACGTTAGCCCCGGACAGCCTAAGCATCAGGCAACTGGTCTGGACCCACTAAGAGACCAGCAAACACATCAAGCTACACCAGCGGTCAACTACATACAGAGATCCTAGGTGTGTTCCATATAGCCTCCTTAGCTGTCCATCAAGAGCCCATGAGCTCCCAGGAGCTCAGATCAACTGTCTCTGTAAGTTCACCTGTCTTGAACTTGACCCCATCCCCAACTCAGATAATCCCTTCTCCTTCTCTTTGTCAGGATTCCTGAAGCTCTGTCCAGTGCTTGGTTGTGGATTTCTGCATCTGCTTCCATCAGTTACTGGGTGAAGGTTCTCTGATGATAGCATAGTCACCAATCTGATTACAGTAGATGACCAGTTCAGATATCCTCTCCACTGCTGCTAGTAGATGTAGCTGTGATCATCATTAACCTGTAAATATTAAAATTATGTCTTTTCTCATAATAATCATATAATACTTTAAAACTAAATAGAAATGAAGATAATATTTGAAAAATGGGTGATAACCCATTTTAAAAGTCTGTTCTTGAGCCTTAAACTTTTGTTGGCTTAGTAAAATGATTCATTCAAACTTGCAAAACATGAGACAAAAATTTATGTAGCTTTTAAGACTAAGATGTTGCAACAGCACATAAGCAACCTATAGGTAAAGGGGGATATCATGTTTTGAATGAGACTGGCTCTCATAGGCTCAGATGTTTGAATATTTGGTACTCTACTTGGAGGAACTATTTGAGAAGGCTTATAAAGTGTGTTCTTGTTAGAGGCAGTGTCACTGGGGAAAATATATTTTTTCAAGCGAATTCTCACTACACCCTGCTGGTATTTGAGATGTAAGAACTCAAATGTTTATTCTACAATTTTTTAACTCCTCCATCATGGCTCTAACACTCTTGAATTGTAAGCCTACTTAAACTACATTCTTTCATAGTTTTTTTTGGTCATGATGTTTTATCACAGCAATAGAAAAGTAATTAACACAAGGGACATGTTGTGGTAGTTCGCACGTTAAGTCAGGCTCTCTACCTTTCAGAGTCAAATTTCTATATACTATCCTAAGTTCCCTTGCTACCTTATGTTCTGAATTTGATTTTAGCCAAAAGGCTGGCAAGCAATTCTGCATGCTTAATGTTTGGGATCTGCCCTTTGTGGAAAGGCTTCAGAACTGGCATTTATTATTAAATAAGGAAGAATTGTATTTGAGATTTTAACTTCTTGTGAGCATTTTGAAGAGGATAGCATTTTGTAAACCATGAACAATATTAAGAACTAAATAATATATTCCTAAGTCAATTGTTGGTCTTGGTAGCTTTTGCTACCTATGTTAATCATGTGTTGCTAATTGTCCATTTCAAAGTCTGTAGGCATTTTTTTTTTTTAGGTTTTCAGAGAGCTAACATGATTTTTAAGTTACAACAATTGGGCTTGATGTGAAAACTGCTAATAGCTAGACAGAAATTAAAATTAATGCAGTGGTTAAGTATATGAATGTAATAGAATTCTGAGATTGAAGAATGTGTTATTTGGTGAGAAGCATTAAGAAATATTGCCGTGAATGATTGTCAAGGAAGCCTAATTTTTCAAAGAAACATCTCAAGAGCTGTTTGGGGGGTAAAGAGAACACTCTTCAGCAAGAATCCCAAATGACTCTGGTTTTCTTCCAACTGAAAAAGACAAGTGAGATGACTCACTACAGTGTCCTTTTCAAAGATCTGCCCAAACTCAACGCCAAAAATTTACATTTGAGGAACAGAGAAAGACCACATTGGACAGACTTCTTCATTTTAAAAGTTATTTATAGGTTTTGATATCTGTATTGTTAAGGGTACACTTTGGGGTTCAGTTGTAGAAAAGCTATCTTCTGCACAGATTTATTGATTTCCACAGGGATGGGGTACAACTCAAGAATTTTCTACAAGAGAAATTTTGCTTTATTCTCGATTTTATGGAAAAGAAGATAATGATAGCCCCCATCTTCTTGTGCATTAATATGCTTGGCTTCCAAGATTTCATAGAACATCCAGATCAAAATACTACTGAAAACACTTATAGATCGACTCAAGCACACATGTCCGTGAACATACATGCAGCTATGCATGAGCGTTAGTATTTGTTTAAAGGACAATTTACAAACAAGAGCTATATTTTCAAAATTCTTTCCACTTAAGCGTAATGGACAAGTTTTATATTTTGTTAGTGAAAATGTTATAGTGAAATATGTTTTCCATGAGGTCAAGATCATTAGCATTCAAAAGTTACATCTCATAAAGTGAAATAAACTTCATTTCATTTTTCACCAAGTAACTACTTATAACAGTGCTTCCTAAAATTCTGTTTATACAGAGATGAAAAAATAAATCCTACCCTATTCAATGACACTTGTAAACATGTATCAGGTTTATATTACAAAGATCAACAATAATAAATGATCATGACCCAGAGAATGAACGTTAGACATGCAATCAGCAATATCAGCATTAAAAAGTCAAAGCTGCATACTAAACAAATAAATTGATGAAATTAGGAAAATGATAGGATATGAATACATCAGGACCAGATTTAGGTACTCAGAGGCCGAAAGCATACAGTGCAGTGATGGTCATAGTAGTTGTCACACACATCAGGACCAGATTTTAGGTACTCAGAGACCATAAGCATACAGTGCAGATTGGTCATGGTAGCTGTCACTGAGGAACTCCCCCAGGTGTTCCAGGCAAGCAGAAGACTTAAAGTCTTCTTTTTTCTTGTAATGTTTACTGAATTTGTTTTTTTAAAACTTCATATGTATGTTTTATGTACCTATCAGAGCTTTTATTCACAAACAAAATGTCTTCCATAAAAATATCACCATATTTCTACTTTTTGTGGTACATTTTCAATAGCATCTGACATCTAATAGGATTGTCTCAAACATACTATACAACCCAGGTTGGTTCAAGTTTGTAGCATGCATGTTGCCTGATCTTCCTTAGTGCTATTTTTTTATTGTTATGAGCTGAAATAATAGATTAACTCAAGAAATTAAATATATTGCATCATATTGCTTATTTTTATATTTAGTATGTCCTCTTTACACACTCTGAATAATAAAATTAGTTGCTATGAATTTTGTAAGTTTCAAACAATGCAGTGCTCTCTATATATATTTACAATATATATTTTTTTACAGAGAAGAAAAGGAAAATATGTGAGCATGGTCTGCCTATTAATAATATTCCTACTATAGGTATCCCATAGTTTTTTAGGAGATTTTTCCACAGAACTTTAAGGATACCAAAATTTGCAAATTCAAAGTAGAATTTACACATAACATACTCAGGTCCTATTGAGTTCTTTAAATGTCTCAATATTACTCACAGTGATTCACAGAAAACATGATGTATGCAGGCAAGTTGTTAAGAGTGAGAAACACTGTATATATTCAGTACACATACTATTTTTCACATGTTTTTATTGTGTGCTTGAATGAGCCACAGATCAGAATCCACAGATAGGAAGATATACTAAATAACAATAATGCTGTAACACTATCCACAAGTACAGAGTACAACGTAGCTAAATTCATTGATTAAGTGTATTTTCAAAACAAGGTTTCAAAGTTGCATTTGACATTTTCTGAAACTTCCCAATCAGCTGAGTGTATTCGATGATGGCTACATAAGTTTACCCAAAGAGAGCCAATAACTGGATTAATGTCAGCTTGGATAGGCTCCTCTAGTCTGATAATGCACCTCTGCACCCTGCCTTTGATATTCCATTTCTTTTTATTGGAGAGATGAATTACACTGAGAATGCATGGTCATAAAATTTTTACCATGGTACAGAATTGCAGTTTCCTGTCTTCCTGCCTCTATGCTGGCTATTCAGTTTGATTACTTGATTCCTTTTTTTACTTTGTGTGTCTGAAAAATGTGAATTCATTATTCAAAGTAAAAGTCAATCAATTCTTTTGAAAAACTATGTTCCGTGTGCCTTACACAATATAGATATGTATTTACACATAGACATATATATGTGTATGCACACATGTCCCTTTCTCCTTTGACAACTGCTATGTCTCTGATTTTACAGACTTATGCTTTACCTCCTGTCACCTTCAATCACCAGTTCCAATAAATTCTTCAAAATCTGGAGCTTTTTTGCTGGTTAGTGTTTTTCTTCAGCCTGCTTTTTTAATTTGAATTCCCATCGATGCCCCTATCTCCCTATCTTTAACCAGTACTTCCTATCATGGTATTTGTCCAAATTATATTCCCCTTATAGTCATTTTCTAATCATTTATACCAAATCTCACTTCATTTTCTTATTTGATTCATAGCTGTTCTCTGTTTTTTTTAAAACATATGTTCAAAGATTTGTAATTATTTTCCTGTAGCTATTGCTTAATATTTGTCTCATAAGCGTACTTTCAAAAAGGTGAGAATAGTGAGTGCATTGATTTTGATCACCAAATCATAAATAAGAAGTATTTATCTTATGTATCTGTCACTTTAAGCTAAAGGATGAACACAAAAAGTACTCCAGGAATGTTCCATAACTGTATCTAGCACATATACCACATGTGATATATTTTAAGAAATTGATCATTGTCTTCATTTGTTATTTTATTCTTCTCAATAATGAAGAACTTTACTAAGCAGGATACTTTCCAACACAGAGAGTTATACCTTAATTTTTTAAACTTACAAATAATATTCTACACCAAAAAGAAAAATATATTTAGGAAACATAAAATTAGAAAGAATGGCTTTTTCAGGAGCAACCACAGTAATTCCCCAAGTCCTAAAGATACTTCCACAGATGTTCTCACAAAAGGGTGACAACAGAGATTTTGGAGGAAAGCACTGTTTTAGAGTTTGAAGAAGGCAAGGTACCAGAAAAAAAAAGTGTTCATGGTGACCTCTACCTGCTGGAGTATCTAGAGAAGATCATCTTTGCAGTCACCATTATTTGCCTCACTCATAGCCTACAATTGATTTACTGAAATTGCTAAAACACATTGAAAAAAGGAACCATTGATTACATGATATTTTGTTTTAGAATCAATAGAAGGCCAATACGGGGATGTACAAGTTGATGAAATAAAGTTTTATAAAAATTGATTTTGTCAGACAAAAAGATATTGAAATGCATACAGTTAAATTGGCAAAATAGCAGTAAAGCACGTATCTTTAAGACCACAACACTGTGCCCAAATAAGAGGTGCCTTGTGTTGTCAGAAATACTGGTATAGAAATATTTGGTTCTGACAAGACTAGGATTGTGAGTCATAGAACTGGGAGACACCTCTGAAGGCAGTTAATTGGACTTTGGCTTACATCTCAAAACTTAACACATTCCACTGTTCATGAGATATAGTAGCTGCTGTACATTTCATCATCGCACTATAACACAATTAAACAAACCAATAAAATGATAGCAACATGAGGGACTATTTATGATTCATAATTGTACAAAATATGTAAGAACAGGTAATTATAATCTGAAACATTTAACTCATTTTAAATCTGTGACAATTACCTGAAATTATATAAAAGAAATTCATGTCTAAGCAAATTATGTATGTAAGAAAGCCAAAGCAATGTTATGAAACTTTTGCCATTAAATTTGTCTTGATTTCCTGTTAGGATGACAATTAGTTCTATACCACATAGGAAGTAAAAATCTTTCCTTGCAAAATTTCTTGATTATATAATTACCTGAATATATACCAATCAATTTTCTCAACATGTTACTTCTTGTTAATAATGTCCTTCCCCCAACCCCCAGAAGAACATCATTGTTACTTTCGGTTTAATGGATTGATACAGTAACAGGATGTTTTTGTTCATACACTAAGTTGAGGCTCATTAAATTAATGCTCTTGAAGTGAATGAAAGAAAATAACATTGATTTACAGAGACAGTATTCTTTGAGAATCAACCTTGATAAGAAGCAACTTGCTACATTTGTGGAAATTATTTGATATCATGACTAAGAATTTATCATATGTACCATATATCTTAAGCCCACTAAATTATATTTGTAATCAGCAAATGATAGTGGGCAGAATTAAAAATAATATAGTAAGAATAGTTTATGTTAATGAAAATCTAGATTCCTTTAGTATGTATTCTTTTTACTATGAATGGCTTGCAAAATGAAGAATTTAGAATAAATGAGAGTTAAGGAAAAATGTAATAGGAAGTCCCAAACTGTTACACTTTGAGGACATGTCATAGTGACAATGGTTGTGCTTTTATATAAATCTGACTATGACCTGGTTTCTTACATTGCAAGTAAAACAAGAGAAAAGGACCTGTAGACTGACACTACAGTCTTTTGTAAGCTAATTTCATGTATGCCTTTCCATCAATATGCTATGGTGTAGGATTTCCCTTTGTATACTGTGATGACAATTAATCAATAACGAACTGCTTTGAACCTATAGCAGAGCAGGGTGGGGCAGAGCAGAGCTAGGTGGGGAAAACCAAGCTGAATGCTGGGAGAGAGGGCATGGAGTCGGAGAGAAGCCATGTAGCTTGCTGGAGACAGACGCTGGGCACTTTACCCAGTAATCCATAGCCAAGTGATGATACATAGACTAATGCAGATATGTTAAGTTAATATATAAGAGTTAGCCAATAAGAAGTAAGAGCTAATGGGCCAAGCATTGATTTATTAATATAGTTTCTGTGCAATTATTTCAGTTCTGGGTGGCCAGCTGAACAAGCAGCCTGTACTACAATGCGAAAACTTTCTAAATACCTTTCCCAATGTAGAAGAGTTTACCAAAGGGAAAATTTGCTTGAGATAGGCATAACAGAAAAACCATGGATTCTGGCTATAACATGGTTCTGTCTTTGCCTTAAATAGATGCTACCAAGCATGTCTGTTTTTCCCATTTTTATTCTCCAAAATGTTAGAATAGAAATGTTTATAAGTAATGATTTTTCTTATCATCAAAGAGAAATATCATATTCATAAACATTTGTTAGGCTAAAGTATGAATCTATGCATTAAATATGAATCTTTATTATATTAAATGCTAAATATTTCCATGCTGTTGAAAATTAAGAACTCAGTTTTAGCTTGGAAAGAGAAAAATGAACTTACTTCAGATCCTATTGATCAGCTCGTAATCCCTTTAACAAAATACACAAAACAAAACTATATGAAGATAAGTTTATATGGCTCACTAATATCAAGGTTCTTTTCCAATAGCTAATAAACATTGTCTGGAGTCTCTAAAGAGTGTTCAGTATGACAACAACTGGGATGTTGTGACTAAAGAAACCACTCACCCTTGGGCAGGAGGCAATGAGAGAGAAGGCTTCAAGGGTACACTTAGAGGGCATGCCCCTGTGACCAAGAGAACTTTTGTTAATCCGTGCTAGTTGTATCAGCAAGAGCACCAAACATTCAAACAGAAAACTTCAGGTGAGAGGTCAACATAAAAATCAAAGAAGCTAGGTGTTGGTATGTGTCAAAATTATTTTTCAAAGATGAGAAAAAATTGCTTTCATATTTCTATGTATTTTCTTTAGCAAATAATCAGTTGAGGCTTAATCAAATTATAACATGTACAGGCTAAAATGATATTCTTATTACTTAATATTCTTATTACTTATTTTATTACTAACTTATCCTCTGTTATAAAATAAACATTCATTGATTTGATTTGCCTGGATGTAAAATGTAAAATGTAAACACTTAGGAAGCAGAAGTTTGGGGGTTTTGACCAAATATCAATGAAAATAATTAATCATTTTTATAGTTGTATATATAATTAGTAACTCTGGGGTTATTGGGGGCCTTTCCCATGTAACAGAAGAATGCAAGTCAGTACAATGTCAAACTAATATCTTTCAACTGACTTGTATTATCATTTAAATTATCTAGAGTCACAGAAAATTTCCTCTAAAATCGTTATAGTCTTATAAATATATAAATATAAATCTTATATAGTCTATGTTCTCTAAAATGTACTCAATTCACTTTATGCTTCTTCAATATTCTTAAAATTGAGCTGATAATTCATTTGCCTCAATTGGCATTTTAAAAGTCAATTACATTGTTGGTATTTAATGTCTGCCATGTAGTTCTTGGAATAATACACAACTTCTTCTTCTGAGAGCCATTATCTGTGTCAGTGGTTCTTCTACTCACAGATGAAGATGTGCATGTGTCCATAGTGTCCTGCCAGTTCTTAAATAGTTTTCAGTGTTTATTATTATATGAATGTCTTGACTTACAGGGTACTATTTTTCCTTCTGCTGGTTTAACAAGGTATTTAAACCCATTAGTGAAATTTATTTCATGATAGCAATATCAGAAAAATAAAATTATTTCAAAAAGTGGAAAACTAGGTATGTGGCATTACCAGTTTTATATTGTTCAATTAGGAATCCTAAATACAGTTAATTGAAAATTCTGACACCCTGAAGGATGCATGTGCTTTAGAGACATTTACTGTCTGGTATTCACAATGGAGATAAAGGAAATCCACTGAGATTCTTTATTCTTTGGAGATTTGCAGCTGTCACTTAAAGGTGGAATCATAAACATCTATGAGAACGGATGCTCTTTCTTAGAAGAGGGAAGCCATGGAGATGACTGTTGATACTCACATGAGCAGGGGTACCTTTCTCGGTGGCCGTGATGAGCAGTGCACCTTCATCACCTACTGAACACCAAAAAATTATTTGCATTTCTACTGTGCAAGAAACAGGTATTTTAATGCTTCTAATCTGGATTTGACTTAGATTGTGATTATTCACTATTTTCAGACATGGTTAAATTTGCTTTTATTCATGAATAGGAAATTGTATCAAACTAGCTTTGACGAGACATATATGTTTTATTTTTTATAACATATGGTAATACAGTAGTCCATAATTATCTATTAGCCATACTTAGACTTTGGCTGGTAAACACTACTGTCATGCTAATCTTTGATGCCAAAGAATATGAATCTGTGTTTCCAAAGAGTATTCTTATTTTTTCTATTTACTACAGCGATAGGTTATTTGGTGGATGCTCTGCCAGTCAGGATCCACGCGTGATAGCAACATTGGAAGATCCAGTCAAAGTTAATAAGCATGGAGAAAAAAAACTGTTGAGATATTTATATGGTTGTCACATTATAATCTTGTTTGTCCTAACTGGTACAAATGTATTGCTTAAGGAGATATGTACATGTTTAAAAAAATCCTTTACAGTAAAGTTTTCCCATTGTCTCCCACTGCTGCTAAATTCATCATGTAATTTAATGTCTTTTAGCCAGGCGGTGGTGGCACAGGCCTTTAATCCCAGCACTCGGGAGGCAGAGGCAGGCAGATATTTGTGAGTTCGAGACCAGCCTGGTCTACAAGAGCTAGTTCCAGGACAGGCTCCAAAGGCACAGAGAAACCCTGTCTCGAAAAACCAAAAAAAAAAAAATTAATGTCTTTTAAAGTGTGAAAATCATTCCAGATTCATAGTATATGTTTTTGTAATATAAAAGTACATGTAGAATTTACTTCTAAATTAAACATCAAATAACTAATATAAATTCTAGGCATTGTCTTTTAATATGTAATACTTACTTCCTAGTGTTTATCTCTATCATTTTACATTATATAGTTGTATATAGCATATTAATTTGCTATATAAAACATGCTTTGGGGACTTTATACTGCTTTCTTCTCTACTTTTTTTTCTTTCTCAGTGCTTTTAAAAATATTTCCTTCTCAGTTGCCCTTCCTTCCTTTCCCTCTTTGCTCTCTACTTCCTTCCATTTCTTCCTCCCTCTTTCCCTACTTCCTCTCTCATCTCTTCCTTCATTGTTTACTTCTTCAAATTAGATATGACATTTTCTGTGCTGCTTAAAGAATGGAAGATGAAACTGATGTGTAAGCAGCATCTTCATGCCTCTCCTGGAGCATACCTAAATGCTAGCTGCTCCTATAATAATAGCGTTCCACTGTTATTGTGGGTGCCATTTTGTGTATACAGCAAACTCAGTGAAGCCATTACCTCAGCAGGTAACTGTACATCAGTGACAAACTTCAAAGTGGTCCAACTTGTCTATGCCCAAACAAGTATGAATACCAAGATGTGATTTTTCAAAAAGTATGAGGTCATTCTTTGAGACATACAGCAGCCATTGTACTACCACAAATGAATGCTTTTCTGTTCTCAGCAGAAAACTTGACTCTAAGTGGAAACTCACTCAGGCAAACTTGAATGCGCATATTCCAATACACCAAAGCAATTTCTATGTCACTAACCCTGAAAAATCACTCTATTGCTATTTTGTAGAAGTGCCTTTGATAGTATATGCATAATGTCACTGTCATAAAGTTAAGCAATATGCAACGTTGTTCCATTCACAATAACGCATTAAGACTTTTCATGCTGATCATTTGTCACATAAGGCATTCCATTGCCCAGTGCTCACTGTTTTAAAGCCCTTCATAGAAAACCATGTGGATGTTTTAAAATAAGAGCGAAAAGGAAATGGGGCTATAGCTCAGCATGATGGCTTTTATCTAGTCTGTTAATGTTTGTGTTTGAAGGATTACAAAAAGAATGAATGGGCATGTATTTATATGCAACCTCATATTTCCAGCATATGGTATTTCTAACCACGCTTGTAATTGACATTGTGATTGTGTCTAGGTTTAATAATTTCAGTGTCTGCAATGGCACTCAGTTCATTCTTGCTTGAACACGGGTCTGTGTGATGGCTGAGAGTCCTATATATAAGAATACAAAAAGACATAAAAGACAAGTCTAAAATGTCCATAGAAATACTTACTGATTATTAGACTACTTAAGAAGTTGCAAAGGTCTATGCAAATATCAAAAGAACACATTAAGAATGGCCTCTTATGTTGTGGCATGGATTATAGCCATAGCTCTACTAGGTCTGGCTGAACTTGAGAAAGAAAGTTAAGACTCCAAAGGAGAGAAGCAAGGAAGATTTGCAAGAGGGAAAATAAAATGACTGAAATATATTATATGAAAATTATGAACATGTTTTTAAATCCAAAATAATAATAAATATTAAAATTATATCCATTAGGCATTTTAGGAAGCTTGTTAATCCCTCGGTCATTGGTTTCCCATAGTATCCTTAACAAAATAAAGCAAGTACGGATTAACTTAAAAAAAAGAAAATAAAATGTGAGTAAATTTTATTAAATCTCTTCCATTCTAATTTGAAGTTTATCGTTCAGGACAATAATCTCACATTTCTTCAATAACTTTATGGATGAATGAGCGTTTCTAATATTCAACATTATAATTCAATTAAGTTTTTATCATCTAAAATTTTATTTAAAAGCCATCATTTCCTTAAAAGATAAGATGTTAGTTAATAACATTATTTAAAATTCTTTGTAAATTCATTTTCTGCTGTATTCAACAACTAGATTTCTTTATTAGTCTAACAACAATATTTTAAAATATTTCCATTTTAAATTATGGAAATCCTTAAAAAGTTTCAGAGAAAAATAATACAAAAATGACTATTTTAAAGTAGAAATATAATTTGTTATTCAATTATTTATATTCTAACGGATAGATACATTAAAAACAGGTATGAGTATATAGATGAAGGTTATGTACTTGACTATTTCTGTGACAGTGATTTCCCAATAATAAAGGAAAGAAAATTATTAAAAAGTAGTAATTATATTTCTGGATGACTAAAATGAGCATCCTGTATTTACTAATTTTCTACCCTCCTGTTAAACTTTGCAATTAGATGTAGAAGGTCATAGGAAGATGCAAGGCACATTTGTAGGAGCAATCAAATCATGCTTAAATGCTTCCGTGGTGTTATCTTTCTTTATGGAGACCTCTGCTAACCCAGCTTCAGTCAGGAGACAAGCTGGCTGCTCTTTCTCATGTAATGCTTCCCCTCAGCCAGGCAGGCTGCATTGTGATGCATACAGGATGGGATTCAGTGAGAAGTCCTTTGCCTTTTAAGCCAAATGTCTTGATTACACGGTGATGGCGAGGGATATTGTGAACCATATTACACAATGAAGAAAAATCTCAAATATTCCTAAACCATTAACATAAGGATAAGCTAGATCAATATTAAACAATATAACTCTCTATGCTTTTAGAAAGATTAGCATTAGAATGGTTATGAATCTTTATTTAAAAAGGGAGTTTATGAGCTTATGGGGTTTTATCTCTGTCATATATTTTATATGAGTAAAGAGAATAAAAATAGGGGATAAGAAGATGTCTTAATGCTGGAGAGGTGTTTTTCAGGCAGGTATGAGTGTGAGGACTGAGTAAAAGACTGTTTACACACACACACACACAATCAGAATAAAAAGTATGTTTTATATAGTGTAAGTGTTCTCTTCAACAGTTCATTGGTTAGAATTTAATCTTACTGTGAGGAATTGGCAGTGAAAAATTAACAAATATGGATTTAAGTAGAATGTTTAAGGTATAGTTAGGATTAGATAAAGCAATAAGTTGCAGTTCACTAACTTCATTCAGAAGATTCTAGAGCAGGAACCGAGAACACAGACACATTTGAACACACATGCTTACAAAGGGAACAATATGTTCAGCTACAGCCTATCAAACACATGCACACATACAGTATAACAATTATACACACATTCATGCACGCGCATGTACATACACATACTTAAACACAGAAATGCACATGTGTGCACACATGTCATGCACATGCAACAAAAAAGTGCATGTGCATACATGTGCATCAGTGCACACAACGCTCATGTATACACACATATACTAACACTTCTCCCACTCAGAATATCTCTAGACATGTTAGTATAGCCACCCAAAACAGACTAATACACAGTACGGGTTAGAAACTAATGTTATATGGAGAAACTGAAAAAAATGAGTACTAAGATATTTTTCCATAATGATTAAAAATAAAATTAGACATTGGCCTTCTGTATAATGCTCTTAGATTAAATTTTGAAAGATTTTGCCCCAATTTCTTGTTGACAACTGTTAAATTACAACCATCCGCTTAACGGTGGTAAGGATAGATGAGATACACCACATAGATTGCTCTAACTGGAATCTGAATCTATGAATTCAGGTGACAGAACCAGAATGATTTTTCTCATACAAACTTTACTTTCAAACAGTTCATTTGCCTGTCATTTAAATAGAAGGCACAGGATAGATGAGCCCATTGTATTTCATATATCATCACTTGTAAAACTATTGCAGAGATGAATTTTTATTTATTTATTTATTTTTTTATTGTTAAAAGCAAAATTTACATTTACTCCCCTTGTTCCCGGCCCTCCACTACCCCACCGTCCTCCCCCTGCTTCCTTAAGATGGTGCAGGATACCCTGTCCTATGGGGAGCCCAAGGCCCTCCCCCCTCCATCTCAGTCTAAGAAGATGTGCATCCATATAGAATAGATTCCCAAATAGTCAATACATGCAGAAGAGATAGGTCCCAGTGCCATCATCGTTGGCCTCTCAGTCAGTCCCCGCTGGCAGTCACATTCAGAGAGTCCAGTTAGGTCATTTGCTCATTCAGTCTTGGTCCAGCTGGATTTGATGAGCTCCCAATAGATCGAGCACACTGTCTCTGTTGGTGGGCCAGTCCCTCATGGTCCTGACTTCCTTTCTCATTTTCTCCCTCCTTCTGCTCTTCCACTGGACCTTGGTAGCTCGATCCCTTGTTCTGATGTGATTGTGGGTCTCTGGCTCTATCTCCATTCATCATGCATCTAAACTACCCAATTAAAAAATGGGGCAATGATCTGAACAGAGAATTCTCAACAGAAGAAATTCAAATGGCCAAAAGATACTTAAGGTCATGTTCAACTTCCTTAGCCATCAGGGAATTGCAAATCAAAAGGACTTTGAGATACCATCTTACACCTGTCAGAATGGCTAAAATCAAAAACACCAATGATAACCTATGCTGGAGAGGTTGTGGAGTAAGGGGAACACTCCTCCATTGCTGGTGGGAATGCAAACTTGTGCAACCACTTTGGAAATCAGTGTGGCGGTTTCTCAGGAAACTGGGAATCAACCTACCTCAGGATCCAGCAATACCACTCTTGGGAATATACCCAAGAGATGCCCAACCTACTACAAAGCATTTGTGCTAATATGTGCATAGCAGCATTATTCGTAATAGCCAGAACCTGGAAACAACCTAGATGCCCCTCAATGGAAGAATGGATCCAGAAAGTGTGGAATATATACACATTGGAATACTACTCAGCGGAAAAAAACAATGACATCTTGAATTTTGCATGCAAATGGATGGAAATAGAAAACTCTATTCTTAGTGAGATATCCCAAACCCAAAAAGAAGAGTGTGGTATGTACTCACTCATTAGTGGACCTTAGCCATTAACAAAGGACATTAAGCTTACAGCTCACAAGCCTGCAGAAGCCAAATAGCAAGGTGAACCCAAAGAAAAACATATAAAGATTTTCCTGGAAGTCGGAAGCAAACAAAACCTTCAGACAAAAGTTGGAAGCACGGGTGTGGGGATGGGGGTGGGAGTTGGGACGGGGGGAAGGGGGGAAGTGAAAGAGAGGGGGTAGAAGGGAGAAAGGAAGAACCTCGGAGAGCCTGGGTTGGGGGAAGGCGGAGATGCAGGAAGGATGGTTATTGGGGAAGGGAATACGATATCTACATTAACGGGAGTCTTTCCAAGATTTGCAAGGGACTTGTCTCTTGAGGGGATCCCAGGCATTCATAGGGAGGTCCAACTAGGTACTTGGGTAGCAGAGGAGTGGGTGCCTGAACTGAACTTGTCCCATAGTTACTTTGTTGAATATCCTAATCGTCACCATAGAAATTTTGCATGAGATGAATTTTAAAACACCTCAAAACTCAACTTCCCAAAAATCAGGTTTTCAAAAATATAATTCCTCCTTTTTAAATTGACAGCTCAAAACAGCCCTAGATGAAATAAATGAATAGTAGCCATCCCTGTGCAGAGACAAAAGATACATATCTGCAACAAACTGATGATTTGGCTTTAATATTCTTTTCTAGCAGCTAGCAAATTGATGTCAAATGGAATGACTTAAGACCATGTACTGGAAAGCTCAGACTCGGTTTTGACACATATTTTTCAGTGTCTAATTGGCTTACATCCAACAACTTTATCCAGTAAGCAAGCATGTTTAGTTACCTCCAGATAGATTTTACAACTAATTTACCTTTTAATGGTTCACTGGAAAGCTAAAGTGCTTAAAATGCAACACTTTACAGACCTTGGTGAATGATTAATAATATTTGCTATGAAAAAATGTTTGGGCTAAAATTACAGAGGCCATTCTCTATAGTATAAAAGTTATTTAAGTTTTCAATCTTTTTTTATTTTTCTTGTTACAGCAAAAATTATTTGAAGGTAATACCAGATCAAAATACTTCTATTACACTCATCATAATGGATTACATTTATCAAAATTATTTTTAGGACTAAAATAAATTTAAAAACAAGTAATTTCATGGGCTTAAAACAGAGAACATAAAGTTGGAAGGAGAAAATGTTGATGGGAATATAGAAAGAGTTGGGGGGTATAGGGTATATTTGACCACAGCACATTATGTTCTTGCAAATAACTTATGATTAGATTTTTAAAATATCCTCAGCTTAAAATACATTGTTCGGTGTGTCTAAATTTCTGGTAGATCATTTTACTTAGCTCACATTTTATCCAATGTCTTTGGTTCCTCTTTATTTCTCTTTTGGTTCCTATTGTTTCTCACAGTAATTACATCTTTCATGATATATAGGAATGGCCAGGATATATGGAAGGATGTTTATTTAGGACATTTGAGGCTCAGTCTTCAAACCTTAGCACTAAGAGTCAAATCAATATCACTTCAGAAAATAAGCATTTAGGATGTAAGTAGGGCTTGTTAGAACAGACAGAAGTGACATCAGCAGATATTTATATAGCCTTCCTGAGGTTATTTAGTACGCTAGATATAAACACAAGAATTATTCCTCAATCTGGGTGATGTATCTATATAACAACGCTTCTCAAAGCTTGCTTCTGGAACCCATAACCACCATTTATTTACACTCAGAAATTAATTACATATACAAAGTCGTCAAGTTAGTATCTTTAACCAGAATACAGCCGTGAAGATGACACAGTGCATGTTAAAGCTTGAAATCAATGTTTGAAATGATAACCTTTAGAGATCATTGCATTTTATATAGCTCACATTTGTATAAATTAAATTACACAAGCATTTAAACACAGGTGGGACCTCTGTTATTGCCCAGCACCTAGACAGGAAGCTTCCTGGAAGCAAGGATTTGTACTGTTACAATTCAAATTTCCCAAAGACCTGCATAGCCAGCATCACCTGCTGTCCCATGTTTGTTCTACTGAATATTACTTTACTTTGTGACTTGACTTTAAAAGATGAGAAATTTAACAAATGCACAAATATTAAATACTAATATAAATACCATAGTCCAACGCTGAGAATTGTTTGTTTTCAAGTTTGGTATTTAGAGGCATGTCTTGCCATTGTTTGTTATCAATCTATTCAAATTTAATGTTACATTTACAATGTTTATTAAAAGGCATTTTAAAATGCTTGTCATAGTTATGTCATTGTTTGTCACAGTTCCAATGAACTATATATGTGTAGTTTTCTTTATAGAGCAAGATGATAAGTCACAAAGTACACGAAGCTGTTGAAATGTTATGCAAGAAAGGCTCCTGTGTTGAATTAAGACATATTCACCAATACAATCTGTGCTCAGAGGTGAGTTGTTGGGGTTATGATTGGATTATGAGGGCTCTCAATTCATAAATGAATTAATTCACATTTTTGTGAATAATTATTTCTGTATGTGTGTTTGTGTGTATTTCTGCATGTGACTCTCTGGGTATATGTTCAAAAGTATGGGTGCTTGTGCACGTGTACATTGAATAGGCCAGAAAAGGGTGTCAAGTCTTGACTTACTTCTGTTCATCTCTGATTATTTAGCTGAGCTAGTCTTTTACTTGACTGTCCTGGAAGCCAGCAAGTTTCAGGGAACATCCTGTTTGTCATTCCTTGGGAGATGGAATTACTAACACTTGTATAGGTACCCGACGTGATGACATCTGAACTCAACTTCTTAGGGTTGCAATACAAGAACTCTGAACTACCCAGGCATTTCTGTAGGCTTCACTTTACAGTTTGATACTATTAGAAGATCACGACAATGTTAGGAAATAAAGTTGACCTTGTGTTGAAAAACATAGTTTGAAGTAATGAGGGTACATGCCTTCAAAGGGTATTTGTTGTCCCATGCCTGCTTCTTGTTCTCTCTCATTTTTCTTACCAGCTTTCTTGACTGAGTCATACTGGTCCATAAAACTTTCCTCCATGATGTGCTGTCTTACCACAGGCTCAGAAAGTATCATAAATGAGTCTACCTGGAATCCAAGCCCCTGATTATGAACTTAAATAAACATTTTCTCCTTTAAAATGTTTCTGTCAACTGTCTGTTCCAGTGTAGCAGTATAAAGAGTTGCCCAGAAATGGGGCCATTACTGCGGCGATTTGACAATTTCATTCGTGAACATTAGAAACTGGGTGACAGCAAGAGTTTAGAGAAGTTTAGAAAAAAGCTGGAAAGGTGGTTGAGTGGTTAAATGCGCACACTTTTTTTTTCAGAGTATTCATGCTTGCTTCCTAGTTCCCACATGGGGAGGCTAACAACAGCCTGTCATTCCAGTTTTACAGGAATACAACACCCGTGGCTTCCATGAGTACCCACACGCATGTGCACATGCTCACACATACACAGACACATGCACACTTCATTAAAAATTAGGTCTTGAAAAACATAAAGGTATGGAGGAGGGTAGAGAAATCTTGGAAGAGTACTAGTGAAACTCAGTGAGTGTGGGTAATCTCCATAGGAGTACTGAATGCTGCCTGGAAGATGGGTCTAAACAATGCTTCAGAGGATTCAGGAGGACTGAGGGGTCAATTCTAACAGAGAGCTGTAATAGTGAATTTCTCTATACTTCCACCATTTCCTTAGACTCTGGGAAAGGCTACATTTAAAGTAGTGGACTAATTTATCAGAGTGCATTTTAAGACAGCCCAGCATTCCAGTTATAGTCTAGATATTGCTGGTACCCTTAGACAAACTTTTAGTGCGAGTTGAGAGCAAACTCAGGTAGAAAACCTATAGTTTTATCAGAATAATATATATAAAGAAAAGTATCACTGGCAAAGGACATAGGACATTTAAAATTCATTAAGCAGTTTTAATACAAACAGTAACAATAGGAGGTTTTCATTAATTTGAAACAATTGTACTTTTAGACAAAAAACTCAGTCTTCCTTATTCTCACAGGTCCATCTAAGTAGGTATTTTCCCCCCATCTGAATGGTTATTCAGGAACATATAGTTGGCTGGACCTACTGGAACAATGGCACAAAGATGATCAGCTACAGTCTAAGCTAATGCCATAGCTCAGAAGACATTAATATCAAATATATTTGATACTATTTTTTAAGTATCAGAATACAAAAGTGATTGGTTATTCAAGGTTTTTATCTAGAATCCAGCCTGTAGTTGGTTCAGAATCCCAGTATGCAGCCACTGACAGTGTGCTCATGTGAAGCATTGAAACTGAAGTCAAAGATGGGAGATGAGAGCATGGGGGAGCAGGATGGTCGAGGCAGGAGAGGGACATAATGGGAGAGCAATGAAAGAGAGATCTTGATAAAGAAGCTGCTATCGAGTTAGAAGCTTGTGGAGAAGAATCCACAAGCATGAGCCAAGTGAAGGCTCCTAGCAATAGTGGAGAGGGAGCCCAACTCTCTTCGCTTGTAATCAGATTGGTGAATACACTAACTGTAATCGTAGAGTCTTCATCAGCAACTGGCAGAACCAGATGCACAACCAAGCACCAGACAGAGCTCCGAGAATCCAACTGAAGAGAAGAAGAAGGGAGTATATGAGCAAGGGAAGACAAGATCATGAGGGAGAAATCTACAGAGGCAGCTGAATCTAGCTTATGAAAACTCAGGAACTTTAGACCAACAGCTGTGAAGGTTTGATGAGAACAAACTAGGCCCTCCATATGTAGGAGACAGTGGTGAAGCTTGGACTATATGTTAGGCACCTGGTGGTAGGACCAGAATCTATCCCTAGCTTATTGGAGCCCATTCCTTATGGTGGGATGCCATGCTCAGCCTTAATGCAGTGAAGAGGAGCTTGGTCCTGCCCCAACTTAATGTGCCAGCCTTTGCTGACTTCCTTCTGCAGCCCATACCCGTTGGGAGGAGTGGATGAGAGATGGGCGGGGCGGGGGGGAAGACGTGAGGTGAGGGGAGGGGGGAAAAGAACTATGAATGGAATGTAAAAGGAAATTTTAAAAAAAAAGATGTAATAAAGACCTCAGGAAGATAAGTGGATCAAGTGTGTGTGTGTGTGTGTGTGTGTGTGTGTGTGTGTGTGTGTGTGTAAAATAAAATTAGAGGGAGCAAAAGGAAATAGCCTGTGAAAGGTCCCACAGGCTGTAAGCAACATGGCTATTCAAGCGTGATTTCCAGAGTAGTTGGAGATCATAACAAGATACCATTGTGCTCCCTTGCCTGATGCTCCACATGGGTCTGTAGGATTTAAAATATGCCTTCTGAACTTTGCTCTTACTTGGATCCAATCCTTCCTTACATTTCTTCTATATTTCCTTTCAGAGTGAGGGTATTTATTCTTTGCCACTTTATCTTGGAATTATGCAACTTTTTTTTCTTTTATATACATTTATTCTAAGAGTTTGCCTTGAGTTTTAGAGGCAACTGGGTTTGAATAGCTGATTAGAACTGATACAACTGTGGAAACTTACACAAATGGATTTAAGTATAATTCGTATTATTAAATGGACATGATGCTTTTGCATTCAGGAGAACCATGTTTTTGCTTATGTGTGAAGTTTACTCCACCAAAGACTCATGTATCAGTTTTTTTTTTTTTTTTTTTGTAAACAGTGATCAGAGGTAAAGGACTTTAGGCCATGACTGGATCAAGAGAGCATAGTTTAATCTATCAGAGGATTCATCCATGTGGTCACACCTTTACTTTCTCCAGGTCTACTGTCTGGACACAATGATAAACAGGGATTCCCCACTACATCCTTTCACAGTGATGCACTGTCTTACAATAGGCCCATAAATGTGGAATCATTTTAGCATAGCCTGAAACCGTGGCTTCACTGAACCAAACCCCTTCCTTAGCCCTTTAATTTGTATTGTTGTGAGTTCTGCCATAATAGTGAAAAGTCTGACTGAGAATAGACAACGTTTTTATGTGCTTACATTTTTAAAGCATTTTCATGTCCATGATCACATTTGATTAAATTACAGGTACAAAACATCTTAAATATTTTATAATATGAGAACTTGTTTGGGAGAAAAAGGAAATTACCAAAACAGGAAGATTATTGTTTTAAAGTCTGCTTCTTACACAATTACATGAATTTCATTCTCTAAGTTAATTAAAAAGAATGTAAGAATAACTTTGAAATTCTTTTCTCAGGTTCCCTGTTCATTTTTTGCCTGTTTGTTTTTCATGGTTTTGATAATAGTGTTTATGGAAGGGTTTAGGCAATTTTCTACATGCTTAAAATTAAGGAGAATTATCTTAACTTTCCTACTAAAGATTTATCATGCTCTGATAACCAAGGGCTACTGTCTGCTGTTTCCATTAAAGAATTTACAGGTTAAAATATAGTCACTTTATAATTAAATGAAATTATTTGTAAGATATGACATCTGTTATGCTATTACTTGCAAGCTAAGGAATTAAGCTGACACAGAAGTCCACAATTCATATGTATAATACTTAAATATTATATAATTTCTAATTTCTAATTACTTAGAAAGACTGAGCTATTTCTAAAAGTGGTTGTATTGCTATTGCTTCATCCTTGGCTTAACCCAGATATATGCACTAGACATAGACCTTTGTATCAGCTCAGAGTTTACATAGCCTCCCCCTGTCCAACATGAGATCTTGAACCACAAAAGGAATTCTGAAAAGAAACATAAGGGCCCTGAAAACAATTTAGAGTGACTACGGATTGAAGGTACAAACTAAGTAGTGTAGTCTGTATGACAATGTGTAGCTTTCCAAGAATCTCAATGGGTCCTAGGTGCCTTACCTCAAATAGAAAGGAAGGATGCTAAAAGCATTCTTGTTACACACATGACAAGCTGGACATGATTTTCATTTGTCTGACTTCAAGAGTGAAAGAATACTCAAAGGCGGCGACTTCTATTTGTCCTTCTTTGATTCCTTGAACTTTCTCAATGAGAGTTCATCTTTTTTTTTTATTTTTTCAGGCAAAGGCTTTCAAATTCTTATCCATAGTCTTTCCCAAAGTGGACTAAGATCTGCCCTCTAATCACTGACACCATCCTTTTCCTTCATTCTTTTTTCTTATTCTAATTGTGTGAAATCAGGTTGCCAGGGTAACAAGTAAGGAGAATGGGCATGTCTGTCATCACAGCAAACTTCTCTTCAGTGAACCTCAGGAAACTGGCATATGAGAACCACTAATCATTACATAAATCCTTTACCCACTTCTGTCTTTGTTTAGATATCTGCCCCCAAACCTAGAATAATTGTATTACTGATTTTTCCTTGAACTTAAGTTTGTTTCTGTTATTTAACATGGGCATTTCCCCTTGGTTCATTAGACTTTTTCATCTGTTCTAGGCACATTCAACATTTTGTCAAATAGTGGTACTGGCAGCTCCTTGGAACTTACTGAGACAGAAGACCTTGTTGCCTTGGTAACTTAACAAGTTGGCCTTGCATTACAATCACAGTGACAGCCTGAGCTGGACTATTCCTTTGCCCAAGAGTATGGGTTAAGCTGCGCAGAATGGGCAATAGAACAGCAAACCAGCGTACAGATATGCTCAAAGCTATTTTCCATTTTCATACCCTTCTCAGTATTATTCTTTATCTAATCTCTATTGCAAAAATAATTTTATTAAAATTGAAAGAGCAATTTTAGCCCATACAAACCCTTTAACAAAGAAATAAACAATATTAAATAGTTGCTATTTTATGGGAAAACAAAATAAGTAAAAATGAAGATGGTTGGCATGCACTTAGTGTTTCCCTCATCTTAAAGACCTGCACCTTTTCTTATTTGGTTTATTATCCTTTCCCTGATGCATTCAATCATTTATGTTTACCATGCATTCAAAAACACTGATTTTTTTTCTATCAGCTCTGTTCTCCAACTTCTCTTAGTAATACACCTGAGAACAAGTCTCTCATTCCCGTGCTAAATTGCAAACAGGTGGAGAAAATGAGAAAGGAATTCAGGACCATGAGGGACTGGCCCACCAACAGAGACAGTGTGCTCGATCTATTGGGAGCTCATCAAATCCAGCTGGACCGAGACTGAATGAGCAAATGACCTAACTGGACTCTATGAATGTAACTGCCAGAGGGGACTGACTGAGAGGCCAACGATGATGGCACTGGGACCATTGAATAACAACGACAAGAGTGAGGAATAAAACTCAAAGAATATCTTATAAAAGAATTTTTTATAAAACTTGTATGAAAATACTTATAGAACTTTATATGGAAGAACAGAAAGTCCAGGATAGCCAAAACAATCCTATACAACAAAGGAACTTCCGGAGGCATTACCATCCCTGACTTCAAACTCTATTACAAAGCTACAGTATTGAAAACAGCTTGGTATTGGCATAAAAACAGAGACACTGACCAATGGAATCGAATCGAAGATCCGGATATTAGTCCACAAACCTAACCTTAGCATTTTTTAATGTCTTTGAAAAACTGAAATAATTCAGTTATTTTCCATGACAAATAATAATATATTACAATAATGGAATAACACAAATTTCTATGTCTTCTTAAATAAAAAAACAATCTGGAATGTGAAAAATCAGTTTAATGCAACTAAAAACACTATGATAAAGAATCTAGTTATAATGTTGACATACATAAAAATAACTGATGATTCACAGTGAATTTTAAATTTACATTTCAGACAGAGTTGGGGTTCAGATTTAATATTATGAGTTGCATTTACACTGTGTTTGAATACTATTGGTCATGCATCTGTACCTTAAATTCTTTATGTTTGTATCATCATTTACATACTGTCAGATTCATATTGCAATGTTTTGCAATAATAGGACATGGGACATATAAAAACTCCTAAATATCAATTAATGGTACATTGTGCACACTTATTAAACACATACAGTTAAAATCTAAATGTGGCCATAATAGTAAAAACTTCTGAAAGAAAAGGCAGAATATTTTTTTATATTTTATAACTTCAAATAGGGAAAAGATTTCTAGTTAACACACAGAAAAAGAATGTATATTGCAAAGCAAGCAGCATATAGGTTTCACTCCATGACAACTAAATAGTTTTATTACATATATTGACCAAATAATTTTTTAAAAGGAACAAAAATAAAAGGATGGTATTATAATATAAAAGACTACACTCAAGTCAATAGAACTAATTCATAGTTCAGTAGAGGAAATTGTGGATTAAAAGAAAATATGAAAAGCTGATCCACTTTATTGGAGTAGCCTATAATCAGAAAAAGTATGAATTAAAATGAAATAATACTTTATGCACATCAAATGGAAATAAATTAATAGGGAAGCAATACTCAGTGATGAAATGGAAATAAAAAATGTTTCATATATTACTGGTAAATATCCAAATTGACAAAACCATACAGAATTCTGTGTTTTACAGCAGTTCCACAATCATGCTTATTCTAAAGAGCTTTCAGGCATGCTCTAGAGAAATATGAGTATTGATTGTAGCACTGCTTGTAGTTAGGAATACTTTATATATCCATTAGGGAGACAAGAGATAAATAAACTGTATGATGTTATGTCAATATATATAGAGAGGTAAAATTAGCTCTTTGCGTGTACAGATCAAAATGGGGCAAAATGAAACAGCAACAAAATTTGGATATACTAATTATGAATGCACAAGCACATATATGAAAATGGTGGTAGGAAATGTGAGACGTGTGATCTGTAAGGGAAGAGATGATCACTGTATTCAAGAGGATTCCATGGGCAGTCTTATATTGTTTATATTGTTAAGCACTTATATCAAATACACCCATACATTTTGGCAGCTGGAGTCATTCAAATTCAACATAGTTCTTTGTTTAAAGAATTTTATAACATGCAATTAAAATTCAAATAATGATTGAAAAAAAGAGAGAGTTGAATATCCCTCACAAAGCAGATAAGTTAGATGCGTACATTCTACTTAGCATGTCAAGTCAGTCTGTGGTTGTGTGCTGCATGCATGTTGTGTTTCCTTTTCATATTTTTGGTTGTGAGCCTGGCCTTTAACAGCTGAGCAATCGCTCTAGTTCGTGTTTCATTTTTAAATGGCTTGCTTCAACATGTATTTTATTAATGTCTCCCTGGAGACAGTATATTGCTTCTTTGGATGGTATTCAACTAAATAAACAAATTCCACATTCTGTTAAATATAATCTTCACTTTAAGTTTTATAAAGCTCTACTCTTGCCTGTAACATTCCCCCCTGTGTTAAATAAACATTGTGTTCAGATGACCAGACATACTATGTCCTTATTAACCTTCTTTATTTCCACTTCAATTCTTTTCAGATTATTGTCTTTATATTTTTGATCATTAACAGTATCTAAGTGTCATGCATGTTTCTATTATGTTTATATGATAAAACAGTGTGACATAAAAACAACTGCAGAAGGAGGGTCTCATGTAGGCTCAATGTCGAGAGTGTGACAGTTCCCTGCTTCTCCTCTGGTCGCAGTCTTCAGAGTCTGAAGGTTACTACCAGCACCTTACCACTCTTTAATGTGTACACGGGATATGTGACAAGATCAGTCTGTTGGGGCTGTTAAATCCATGAGCTTGCTCTGTACTGTAATCACTGAGTATGTATATGCAATATATTTTCAGCAGTGAAATATCATTTAGCCATAGAAATGAATAAAATGTACACGTGGCACAATACAGATGAACCTCAAATCTGCTATGCAACACAATGTCTACCAACACAAGAAGCTGCATAACAGATCATCATATTCATTTGAAATGTAAAGCATATACATAACTATAAAAAGCAGAATAATGTTTTCAGATACTATTAGAAGAAAGTGATGAGAAGTGATTGTTTTTCAATGTTGGGTTTCTTTCAGGAAAATGATGTTTTTCAGAAATATGCCACTGAAAATCCAATTTGTGAATGCTTATTTTTATGTTGGCTGTAGTGGCCACCCTTCAAGATTACCTTCAATTATACTCAGCCAACATCAACATGTAGTACTGTTCCCACTTAAGATGATACACGTATATATATATCTTTGGTTTCTGTCTTGTCCAGTCACTCTTGCATCAGTCTCCTCACCAAAACAGATAAAATGCCAATTCTATAATTGTCACAGGATATGGACATGGAGTCTCTTTGGGACAGTCATATGAATGAGCTGAGAAGCTGATCATGTAACCTGAATCAAAATATTAGATAATTGCAGCCTGACCTAGCAATTTGACTGATTTTACAAGACACCATGAGCTAGAAAGAAGTTAATCTACTAACACAGTCCTGATCCACACAATGTGAAATGTGTAATGCTTTTGCCCACCTGTTCAGAATGGGTTGTTATGAAGACATAGATAACTTCAGAACTGATAAGCAAATGACATGTGACAGAACGTTAAACTAGCTGAATTCTTTATCATCTTCTGTGTCATTAATTTTGTCAGTTCATAGACTTAAATGTGTAACATTGTCTATACTTCATACAATGTACTATACAGCATTGCATTTATGCCTATCCACTTAGGAAAAATGTCTAAAAGAGGTAGAAAAGAGAGGAAAATTCATAACATATAAATAGAGAATATAAAGGAATATTGTATGAGATTCACATGTTCCTTGAATGTAACACAGAGGAAAAGTTGATGAATACCTTTCTTTATTATTGAAATAGCTTCTTCTCTCATACAATACACCCCAACCTCAATTTGGAGATCCCCACAAACTCCCCTCTACCCCAGCTTAAATTCCCCTCATTTCCCTTCAGAAAAGAGGAGGCCTATAAGACACAACACCCGAATGGGACAATAAAGATCCAGTGATATACTGCAAAGACTGTACAGCAACCCAATAGGGGGCAAAGAATGCCAAGAGTAGACAAAAGAGTCAGAGATTCACCGTCTTGCACTGTTAGATGTCCCCCCCCCAAAAAAATACCCACCAAGATAACAGCCATAACATATACACATAAGACCTGGTTCAGGCCTATTCAGGCCTGGTGCTTGTCACCTCAGTCTCTGATCCCATCTACACCCTGAGTTCCGTGTCCTCCATCTCCTATGATTCCACAATCATTCCTTCCCCTCTTCTTGGAGGTTCCCCAATTTCCAAGGAAAGACACCTGACAGATATTTAGTTTAGACTCTCTCTCCACAAAATGTCTGACTGTGATTCTCTGCACCCATTCCAATTTGCTGCTGAAGGAAATCCCTCTGATGCTAACTGGACAAGGCACAGATCCATGAGTATAGCAGAATCTCATTAAGAATCATTTCTCTCTATCAGTCATGTTTAGTTCTATGGTCTGTCCAGTCTCTGGTTCCTGGCTATCCAGGCAGTGTCAGACATGTCCTTCCTCTTCAGGAGTTGTTTGGCCACTCCCACAAATTCTGCGCCATCATTACCACAGCACATTTTTGTAGGCAGAACAGGTTGTAGGTGGGTAGTTTTGTAACTGAGTGGTGTCCAGGTTTCCCTTTCTGTAGCCTGCAGAGTACCTTTCTGTAATAAAGAGACTAGAATGTAGGGGTGAAGGCTCTGTGTAGGCACCAGCTTGACCTCCTTACTGTTCACTGAACTGTGTGGATGTTGTTTTTGCCAATGGGACCCTCTGTTAGTTTTCACTGAGCAACCCTCTGGGTTAACATTAGCTTGGAATGTTTGGAGATCCCATGGGACTCTCTCAGCCAAAAACTCAACCACATGCAACCCAGTCCTACCACGGGAAGCTTTACCTATGAAAGATGGCTAGTTCGAACTCTTTCCCCGATACTAGGAATCCTCACTAGAGTCACCTAATAGATTCCAGGAAATTTCCACTGTCCTAGGTTTCTCCATAGTCTTGCAAATGCACCTCCAAATTCCAGTGTTTTCTCCCAGTCTGCCCTCCATCCTTTCCACAAATGAAACCTCCTGTTCTTATATCCACTGGTTCGAATTCATTCAGAAAATCTGTTGTATTTCCACTTCCCAGGGAGATCCATGTGTCCATGTTAATTCCTCCTTTTTATCTAACCTCTGTTCTGTGGATTATAGTTTGGTTATTATTTACTTAGCAACTAACATTCACTTATACATGAGTACTTAACATGTTTATCTTTCTAGGTCTAGGTTATCTCACTCAGAATGTTTTTTTTTTCTAGATGCATATATTGGTCTGATATTTTCATAATGTCATCTTTTCAAACAACTGAGTGTATTCCACTGTGTAAATGGATCACAATTGTGCATTTTTGTTTTGATTTGTTATTTGGTTTTATTTTGTTTTTGGTTGAGAAACATTTAAATTGTTTCCAGTAGAATAATTTTTTAAAAGAATAAAAATGTGGAAGAGAACTAGGGAATACTTTTGATGAAAGTAATAAAGCACATGTATTTCCTACCAACTGACTAAGAATCTAAACTTCTTAAGATATATTCCAAAGAAAAATAATTGGTATTAGATACAGTTTAATGCACATACTTTAGATATCACAGTCAGGATTTAGGTATATAGGTATGGGATACAGTTAAACTATAAAGTCAAGAAATTTGGGAGGCATCAATATTCAGAAATAGACACATATTAAACAATTAACTTAAGAATATTAAAAAATGCCCTTGTATGCAGTACATTCATTTTGATGCTGATACAGGGTTTTTAACAGTGGTTTTGTGACCCTGAGTTGTCTTTTAACTTGTCAGAACTGGAAAGCCTGCGAGATCTAGCATGTCCTTCTGTCTGGATTTCTCTTTTATTTAGCGTAGAAAATTAATATAAAATCTAGTAATGGAAAATATGTAAAATTTTTATCCAGTGTATTCTTGTAGTTAAAAAAGAAGAAACAAATTCAAATATCAAAATAAATAGGGCAAAAAGTATAATCTCGATCTTATTATTTTGACTCTCATTTATAATCAAAACAGTCCAAAAGTCACAAATGTGTCTGAAAAGCAAATTTAATTAAAAATCACCTTGTCTAGGAAATTATTTGGGCATTAAATATAGAAGAATAAAAAAACTATACATTTTCTTTTAAGAGAGATAAAGAAGTAATCATCGTTTATTTGGACTAAGACATAGTTGCGTTCTGTGACTTAATGCGAATTTTGGGTTGTTTTCAAGTCTTTTTATAACTAAATCCCCTTACAACATTTTGCTTTGTTCCACAAAAGATGAATATGTGGCTATGACGTGTGTTTGAAAAAATGTATTAGATTCCCTTAGGTTTTCCTAGAAACAAGACTTATTTCAGAAGTGCCAGGTACCAAGAAATACTAGTAAATATCTGCTTAAACATAGTTTAAGAAATCTACATTAACATAGTTATATTAAAGTTCTAAAAGCTGAAATTATTTAAGTTGACACATACTTGACGCTTCACATGTATATGTGCCATAGGTGTGTACATTCGTAGACATATTCTCAAATGTTAAACTTATTAGATTAGTGTAAAGGGTTCATAGATTTCTTCAGTCTCTCCATGAGTCCTGGTTTTATGTTAGACCATTTTTAAATTAACTTTATTTCTATTACTAAGATGACCATATTCTTGTTTATAATAGTCTCTAAAAATTTTTGGAAATGATGGTTAGTCAGCAAACCTTGAGTGTTCAGATTCTTCTTAGTCTCCTTAGAGTAATCTTCTTGCCAAGATGAAGGACAGAAAGCTCTTAGAATGTTAAGCTTCGAGAAGCCAGAGAGAGGATTAATTACCTTTATATGATTCAGGCATGGTTGTGGGGGAAGGAGTCTCATTGATTCCACCTTCTTGGGGACTACTCTGTCTGGTGTCTGTAAGTCCCTTAGGGAAGATGAGTGAGTGGAAAGGAGGGCACGGGAAAGGCCTTGTTTCTAGGCTCCTTTTGAGACCTTGAAGATTTATTTCAAGGTATGCTGTATATCAATGAGCAGTACTTTGTGGGAGCATTTACTGGAGCCCTAACTGAAGAAAGCAACCTCTGAGCTTTTAGAGATCACTGTTTTTCAGAATAACAATAAAAATCACTGGGCTTTTGTTCCATTATTTTTTAACAGTGTTTTAACTGACTGAGAATGTCAAACTTGCATATAATGTATTCAGATCAAGTCTAACCTCATCATTCCTTCCCTTGCAATCTCTTCCCTCTTCCCCCATCACTTTTCAATTGCATCCATTACATTCTCTCTCTCTCTCTCTCTCTCTCTCTCTCTCTCTCTCTCTCTCTCTCTCTCTCTCTCTCTCTCTCAACAGAGTCTGCTTAGTGCTGCCTATATATGTGTTTATGAAAGAACAAAAAATGGCCATTTCCATTTTATGTGCAATTGGCATTTGTTAGTCTTGATGACTGCACTACTGGTGGCCCATTCGGAAAGTCCTTTTTTGTGCCTCTAAGTAGATATGTATTACCTAATTTTTCCTCTACCAGATTCAAAGTATTAGGGCTTATAATGATGCCCTTCATCCATCTAGATTTAAGTTTTTTGTAAAGGGAGAGAAATGAATCTTGATCATTTTCATACATGGCGTTGTCCAGTTTGATTAACAAGGTTTCATGATGTTGCTGCCTTTCTCAGATATGTAGTTTTGGGCTTGTTATTAAGAGCAAAGTGTCTATAGGTATGTGAGCTTTTATCTCAGTCCTCAGGTCTAGTCCATCAATCAAAATGTGTGTTTTTATACCAATACCATGATATATATATATATATATTTCAAGTATAAATTGAAATTACGGATGAATGTTTCTCTTTCCATATTAATCACATTTTCAACTTCTGTAAATAATATTGCTCTAAATTTTGTTACAATAACTTTGTAAATTGCTTTAGTAGAATAACCATTTTAACAATATTTATGCTAATGATCCGTGAGGCTGAGAGATGTTCCAATATCCTGATATTTTCAATTTCTTTCTTCAGTACTTTTAGGTCCATGGTTAGATTTATATCAAGATATTTGAGCTTGTTGTGAATGTAATTTAATGAATGTCAGCTACAAAAAAAAATACACTTAAGGGTTAAAATTACATGAGCATCTTATTAGATGTAGAAAATATCTTTTACAAAATCCAACATCCCTTTATAATTAATATCTTAAATAATTTAGGGATACAGGGAATATATCTAAGTATAAGAAGCAATATGTAGCAAGTCCACAGCTTGCTAAAAGAAAAAAAATCCTCAAAGTATTTCTAATAAAACCAAGGATAAGACAAGAATATTTATCTTTCTTACTGTCCTTCATAGTGCTTGAAGACTTAGCTTAACTCAAATAATAAAATAAGAAATAAGCTTAGAAATTTCAACAAGAAAGAAACTAAAATATACTTATTTGAAAATTATGTGATTATATACATATAAAACCTGAAAGACTCCCCCAAAAGTCGTACAGCTGTCAACATGTATAATGAATTAGAAAGACACAAAACTAATAATTCTCATTACTATCATTAGTAGTAATAGTAGTTGTTATAAAAAAATTAAAAATGCTGCAGGACCCCCTGCAGCAGTAGGCAGCATAGATGCTGTAGGTTCCCAAGCAGTGGTAGCAGGCCATGTGGCAGCAGGCAGCAGGCCCTGAGAGCAGCCAGTCCCAGGCAGAGATGGCTGCCAGTCCCCTAGCGGTGGCTGGTTCCAGGCAGGGAGACATGTGGCGGGCGGGCAGGAGTCAGAGACATGGATAGGCACGCCATGGAGAGTAAAGTTGAACATTTATTAGGGTTATGGAGGGGAAAGGGGAGAAGAAGAGAGACACAGAGAGAGAGAAGGAGAAAGAGAGGAGACAGAGGAGAGACAGACAGAAGTGGGGGAGGAGGGAAGTGGGGAGAGAGAGACAGAACCTGCCTCTCCCTAGAGGAAGACAGGAAAGAAAGAACTCTCAGGCTGGAAGCTGAAGATCAGCCTGCCACAGTGGATGGGGGAGGGACTGGGCGTGACTTTTCTCTTAAAGTGCCAGAACCATAACAGTAGTAGTAGTAATACAAGATCTTTCTGAGTTGATCTTTGAACTTGTAAACTCATCGCAGTCTCTCAAAGGCTGAGATTATAGATAAAACCAGATAGTCCAAAATTAAAATTTTTTAAATTAAAAAATTTAAACTTAACTTTGAATAATTATCCCACTTACATTCATATGAGCTATTAATATAATATTATAGAAAAATTACCTAGCATCACTTCTTTTAAGATCAAATGAATCCTATATGCTTTATGTGAGAAAAAAGAACACGCTTCAGCTTCAGAATATTTGGGGCAATTATTCCCTAAAGCCAACCTTTCACTTTTGAAATATAAACCTCCTATATAAGCAGCCATATAGCAACTGCCAACAAACACTAAAATATCGAGTTGCTGTTCCTCGCTTCCATGATGCCATGTGTATTACCTTGGAAAGAAATAAAGGCAGCAATGATACAGCTTAGCTTTACAATATTGAAATTCTCCCCTCCCAGCCTGCAGGGAGAAAAATAATTAGAGAAAGATAATCTAGCTAAATCGACTGGGAAAGAGCTGCTCTGCACCCACACTTCATTACCCATCCTCTTTCTTCTAATTCTTTGCTACAAATGGCTTGATTGTGTTCACCTGACATCCTCATTCCTCCCCACTGGCTGACTTTGAAGCCAAATAAACATGTTTTCTCCAAACAGCTATAGCTAGCTCTTTACAAAGAAGACAGTCTTGAGTGTGTCTGGCTGAAACTTTAACATGTCTTGGCCTGTAATTTCCCAGAATATAAAGGCAATTTTGGAAACCAGTCTTGTACAATAGATGTGAATGGAAGTAAGATTGCTCTGAGCACAGACACTCCGACATTGGCTAAAGCAAACCCAGGGTCAGAGGTTAGGAGTCTGGGCCATGAATGAGCACCATGCTCCCTCAAAAACTGATCAAGGGGTGACCTCCTTTAAACTTTCAGGAGTCATGGCTTTAGAAATATGTCTTCTATGTTTTGAAGCCCTTTAACCCCTAATCCAGCAGAATAATGTCTCTAACTACTGGTGTAAAATAAAGAGCAATTTCGGAGATATAGTTCTTTGTAAGCACAGTCTAGGACAAGAACTGCAGAGAAATAAGCAGCCAAGATGATTTTCTGGAGTTTTCTTCATGGATTGAATCATCAATCCATAATGATGTGAAGGCTTCAGAGATTATTCTTAGTTGCCCTCATAAGAAATATATATATTTCTATTTTCTGACAGTTCTGGTAGTAGAAGAAGCCACATTTTCCCCATAGTGACCAGGCAATGAATCTGAGTAACTAATATACTAATATCAAAGATGTGATGTCTCAAATTAGAAACCAATATCACACAAGTGAATTAATGGCATTTCATTGTGTATTACTGTCTCCATTAATAAACTGTGAGTGCACTAAGTATTGCACATCTGAGTTGCTCCGGAGATTTCGGTGCAAGTCCAATTTCAATTAAGGGCAGACTAAAATGATGCATACAGGAACCAAAAATATACTGACTGATTGTATCTTATAGGGAAAACCATGTGAAGGTGCTCATTTAGTATAAAAAATATTCCTCACACAAGCTGCCCACTGCAGAGGAAAGAAGGGAGGCTGCCTGAAACCCACAGAGACTTTGAATCTACACATTGAATACTAATATTGTGGAATGCTTTTTAGCATAGCCACAGCCTGAAAAAGTTCACTGAGTAAAGGAAACTTGGTCTGGATTCACAAAGCCCAAATCTTTGGCCTGGATTCACAAAGCCCAAATCTTTGACCTCAAAGCTTTATGTAGGAAGCGGTTCTCCTCTCACTATGCATACTCCAGCGTCCCTGGCTTCTTCCAGATGATTATCAGCATATGTATTTTGATTAAGAGTCTGTCTTTCCTTCTTCTTTACCTCATCTCCAACTCTGGCTTCCGCACTCTATCTGTGCTTTTGGATAAGAAGATGTGTTAGCATTTCAACTGTCTCAGTGTGGTAGGCAAGACAATGTTGACCACTTCAGGGTGATTAACCGGCAGAGTCCCTTATTCATTTTTGCTAGCAAGCACAACGTGTTGTAACTGTTCTCTCTTAAGCTATGGTTTGCTTTAAAAGAGGTGAAGGCAGAGTGCTTTAGAAATGACGAATCAGTTGATTTCCTATAATGTGTTGAACCATAATAGGTTAAAAGCAATTGCTACATATTATTTGGAAGAACTTGTGCTTCAGATTTTACTGCTGGCATTTTAAACATTTATACACCTAGTAAGTCTCTGAAATTTTATATTATATTTTTCTGTGCCTGTCTGTCATTAATCATCTATCTATCTATCTATCTATCTATCTATCTATCTATTTATCTATCTCTAGCTATCATTTATCTATTAATCTATTATATGTTTATCTACTAATGGATCCAAATTCTGGATTATTTTTCAAAGTAATCCCTCATTTATAATTAATACATGTTACAGTAGTTCAAATATAGCGTTTCTATGGTTGCATGCTCCATGATTCCCCATACTCTTTCTCTAACTACTTCACAAAGCTTTGTAATGGACCATAATGGATAGCAGTCATCGTTTATCCTTTCGTCTGCACAGAGTTAACATTCATGTGACTGACTTACAGGAATCCACAGCCTTGCCTTCTGAAAACATCTGAGAAGGACGTATCCTAATTTAAACTTTGCCAGTGCTGCAGTAAGGTCTGCTTTTTCAGTTATTCGAATTTACAAGCAGAAACCAGTCTTCGATTTTCTTCTCTGTCATTTAAAAGCTATAATTAGTTTTACTTCAAAGCATTTCTAAAATCTTTTGTTAATCTATGACATTATTTTACTGACAATCCCTCCTTGCAGTGCGGTTTGCTTTGGCGAGAACCTGTATGCTGACATTGCACTCGCAGCTTTGAAGTTTCTCGTCTTCCATTTGTTTCTATTCAGTACAACAAGAATCGCCTTCATCAAGCACCCATTTCCCTTCCCGAAAGCCAGAACGTCTTTGTAATTGCATCTCAAATTAAATTTATAGTTAAGATACCCACTTGTGACTGTTAATTACTAGGTTCAAAAGAAAACGAGGAGAGAAAATAAATGTGTCGTGCATCTATTCTTTGACACACAGTTGATGTGCATCATTTTCTTTTCAGCTCTGAGAAACCCCAAGGAGAAGAAAATAATCATTTACTCACATGAAAAAAAGTCAGACACTTACATGAAGAAAAATTTTTGAGTAAATAGTATGAAGGCTTAGGACAATATGAGAGTCATTTGCCTCTGGTGAGGGACAGGGACACAGTAAGGTACAATCATCTGGCCCCTTTTTTCACCTGTATAGATATAATCTCTGTTTTTATTGAATAGTTGGTATTATGCAACTTCAGATGTGAAAAACCATAAAAAATAGAAGAAAGTGTCACCATAACTTGTTCCTGGAAATATCTTACCATAATAGCACCATCAGAGTGAGTCTCAAATCAAGTAACAGGATGCAAAGCCATAGAGTTACAAAATATGCTGCCATTGTCAGGCTCAGGCTGCAAAAAAAATCTTGATCTATGAGCTACCAGTTGCCAAAATGGATTAAAACATGTAAACAAGGAAGATGGCTTGTTTCCTCTAGTTAGAGTGATACTAAAAATCCAAGGGGAACAATAAGCAGTTTATAGAAATAGCAGTAAGGGTCCAGGGTGAGACATAAAGATACAGAAAAAATAAATGTGTTTTGATTTCACAAGAATTGCATGCTTCTTCACTCTTTCCTCTTTGCAAAGCGTAAGGCCCATAATGACAGATGTACCCAGCAGTTTTGACTGTGGTGGAAGGAGCTGTAAGAACTCCGTTTAGGTGACTAATTTGTGTAGCCATCCTAAAGACCATGTGCGATGGTGGTTAGTCTCCATTGTCAACTTGATGGGATTCAGAATCATTATGGAAACACATATCTGTATATGTCTGTGAGGGCATTGCTAGATTACTTCTGTTGAGGTTTATTTGAGGCAAAATAAACCCTTTATTACTTAATCTTTCATTCCAAGTGTTTTGTTTCAACAACTAAATGAGTAACTAATTATGTGTTTTTAGTTATGAAAGATTATTTTGTAGCAAAAAACACACAAAACAATAAAAAGCTAACAGGTAGATAAAGCAATACCTCCAATAAGCTTCAGTTCAAACACCTGTGGAGACCCTTTATTGTATAAAGAAGGATTGGTGTATATAGGTAGATGTGCCTTGCATGTATGTGTCATGCATGTAGTACAACCTGTGTGTCTGTAGTGTTGCCTCCTTTTGGTGTGGGAGGTCCTTCTCTTTATGTGTTGCTTTTATTGGTTAATGAATAAAGAACTGCTTAGGCCTATAGCATTTGAGGAGAATGGCAGAGTTGGAGAGATGCCATTGTGCTGCCGCCAGAGACAGACATGCTGAAACTTTGCTGATAGGCCATGGCCTTGTGATGATGCACATATTAATGGATATGGGTTAAATTAAGATGTAGGAGTTAGTCAATAAGAAGCTGGAGCTAATGGGCCAGGCAATGACTTAAATAATATGGTTTCTGTGTGATTATTTTGGGTTTAAGCTAGCCAGGCGAGCAGGAACCAACAAGCAGCTCCCTCCTTTAACATCCTTTCCTCACCCCACGTCCCAGATAGTCTTCAGAGTCTTGGGTGTGCGATTGGTGCTCTGAAGTGAGTCTGTGAGTGAGCAATGGTGCAATCAGGTCAGGTAATTGATGGGTTTCACAGGCTGTCCTTTCCTCAGAATCACAGCACTCAAGCCACAGCCTGTTTGTCTGGAAATTGTGATGCTGATCAAATGGTCTGCTTTTTGGTCTGCATTTTATCAGGCATTTTTTGTGGTTTAATGTGATGCTTTTGGTTATATGTTTCTTCTATAGACACTGTCTCTGGGTAAGTGTACCAGGGAAGAAAAAATAACTCTGACAGCCCTTGTCGGGTAGCGTGAAAAGTGATCTTTCTTGTCTTGAAGTAGAATATTGAGATGTACTGTAATTTGTAGCCTTTGGCCTAGAAATATATTTACTTCCTGGACTTGTTTATACACAAATACACGCACACACATACACAAATGTTTGTAAAGATAGTATATATATATGTTTGTTTAGATAATATTTATAGTGTATAATTAGGGAATTTAGTTTTATAAAAATCATTTACTGCAAAAATAGAAAAACACATAAAACACAGAATGAGAGAAATTTAGTAAATGTCCAGACTTGAATCAATAAATGAATATATAATATTACTAGGAAAGCAAGCAGATTGTTAAAAAAAAAAAAACTTTGGACATTTTTATGATATCTAGTTCTTCAAGCAGCATTGTATTTCATCTCATTTCTCCTCAAGACTCTTAAACAAGGTAGGCAATATTATTACCGCTATTTTACAAATGAGTAAATGAGGTCCTGAGAGGTCAAGCAAATTGCCTGAGACAGGAGTAAATTTCATATCTAAGAGCTGATTCGGCAGTTTGACTAAATAGCTTAATAAAGCTAATCGACTATACTTAAATTCCTCTCAAATATGTATATGTTACCTGAGGTTTTGCAAGTATCTACTACATAGTATTTCAATGGATCATATAGTTTAATTGGCGGACCAACCCTGTGGAATAAATAAATAGATTTATCCTTGATGGGTAGCAAAATAGCATCTTCAGAGTGGCTTAGATAGTAATTATAAAGATTCATGCCACCTACTATCTTTGCATCTTTATTTCTCTTAATCACCACTATAGCTCATTTTACAATCCCTGATATTAAATGTGTTAAATCATACCCAAAGCAAAGACAAACACATGCATGAGAATACACCATCAATTATAAATGTGGTTATAGGCTTCAATAATGGTATGTATAGGAAATAGTGCCAGAAGCATCACAACATGAAGAAAATCCTTTGCATATGCTGTACTAGGTTATTTGCCTCCTACTACTTCTGAGAAAGAGGCCAAATTTTATGTTGCAATAAAAGGGACCAGCACAAGTTTCAGGCCATTGACCCATGCTGCTTCAAGATTTTTAGTCTGAAAAAAGGAGAAAATAAAAAATAGAGTTCCATGAGAAATACATTGTTCTGCAATCTGCCTCTGGATAAACACACAAAGGTTTCCATAGAATATAAATATATATCATTTAAATAATTCAGACTAGCTAAGGGGATTGAAATAAATAAAAAAAGTAAAGTATCTAGCCTTTGAAATAGTTGCAAGAGCCTGACTTTTCCTTTAAAGCCAATATTGCTCATATTTATATCCTCCTTCTTCTGGTATAGTGTCCAAGTACTTATAAAAGTGCATAATTTTTGCCTCTTGTTTATTTATATGATACAATTCTGGCATATGTGCCACTGCTGGCTCTAACGAATGTGACAAGGCAGCAAATAAAAGCAAGCCTCGTTTCTTAAGTCGCAGAGCAGAGCAGCTCACTGTGTGATCAGGTTCTACAAATAATAAACTTTTATGATCGGTCACATTTTTCTTCACAACTTGGTAAAAAGGAAATGTAGCTGTGTTAGGAAATAATGGCACTGTGGAGTTCGTGCTGGCCTTAACCTCGGTAGGACTTGGGCTTTGAAGCCACACTGGGAACAATACAATCCACCAAAAAGATCAGCTGCTCCTCAGATGGTAACCTTTTCCTTAGGAAGTTACAGATAAAGATTCTTCCCCAGGGGAGATTTAATAGTATTAAGTGATTTTTCATTTTAAAAAAAAAGGCTACAGGCATGTCATGAAGAAGGAGAAAAGTCACCAAATTATTTTATAAACATAGAAAATTTATAAGAGAAATTTCACATATACAAAAAGCACTATGCAAACTCATTTGTACCATTGAAAGCTCTTTGAATTCTGTTAGTGTATCACAGAGGAAGGGTTTAGAACTCAGAAGGCATAGCTGAGGGAGTATGAGGTAGGGAAACTCATTTTGTCACTGGCCATAACCCCGAAGAGACTTCTTGAATTCTTTCCAGGCAAGTGAGCACAGCAGTGTTGTGTAGGTTTCCACGTCCATGTTGTTATTACAGCTAAGTGTAGGTTTTATAACACTCGTCTTCTCACATTAGGGCGTGAGCTTATGGGAAGAATTCCCAAAGAGGTTTTATGTGTCTTGAGATTATAAATTCACTTGCCTTGAGTTTCAGTGGCTATTTAAATAACCATTTCTCAACAACAAATTGAGATCCCCTCAAGCCTAGGTATTGGGCATGAATTGAAGATATATTTTGTGTGTGTGTGTGTGTGTGTGTGTGTGTGTTTAGTGTTTATATTTTGTGCATATGTATGGTATATTTTGTGTTTGTATATGTAAATATGGATGCCAGTGTGTTAGGGATTGTGTTTTGAGGTCAGAAAACAACCTCCCTTCATATTTGAAATAAGGACTCCCTGTGCTTCTGTTTCATGTACCAGGCTCACTAACTGGTGAGCAACCAGATTCTGCCTCCAACATTGATGTAAGAGCTCTGTCTTTCCAGCAGCAGGCTTCCTTGTGCCTGAACTGATGTAGATCTTGGATATCCAAAATCAGATCTTTGTGCTAATGCAGCAAGCACAGCCCCCAGCCCCAATGTGCTTTATTTTTTGCATTAACTTTTTCACAGAAAAGATAAATCTGTTGTATAGGATTTTCTGAAATCCTGAAGATATTGCAATATCACAGACACTACAAGATATTAATTACTCTACCTAAATAGTGAATGACACTTCACACAGATCATTTGTTCTGTTTTGCCCCAGCACCATCACTCCCTATTATTTATTGCTTTCATGCAGTCTCCTTCATCTATTTCACCTCTGCACATTTGAGTTTCAAGACAAAACATGCACATGTTAATTAACCTTTTTAACTACTCAAACATCCATCAAGCAAGGCTTTGTGTAGATGAAAACAACCCAGGATGTGTATAATACAGTAACACATATTCATTTCTTAATAAATAATATTTGTGCATTCATCTTAACTGATGGTTAGTTTGAGACAAGGTCAAAAAATAAAAGATAATCGAGACAGAGAAATTGAAATTATGTATTTACTTTCTTTACTATGTGAGCTTTAATGCATTTGTTAGAAAAGTAATTTTATACGATTTAATAATCCTATTATGAATGTTTGATTAATATTCTCTGCTTATTAAGATTCTGATAATTAGGATTAGGAATTACCTCTAAATTCAATAGGGTTGGCTTTTTTTAAAAAAAAATGGCTGACTTCTATGGCAGTGTTTATCTGTTCAAATTTTGTTTATAGTTATTTTTACTATATACCACCTATGGCCAAATTGCAACTCATTTCAGTGGGTTTCCTGAAATCTTTTCAGAATAGTTTGGAGGTGAAAGAAAAGTGTAAGGGAAAGTAAACTACCATAGTTAACGTAACTTCTACCTTTTAGATGTAGAGAAATATAGCTAAAAGCCATTTGTTTCAGTTTTACAGAAGTTGATTTAATTTGGCTTTTGTATTTGCAAAGTGTTTGAATCTTTATTGCAATTGAACTTGATTTGCAATTACCTAAGGGAGAAGTGAGAGATACCTCTGAGTTGTCAGGGAATATGTTTTCCACGAAGAATTAACTGAAGGGAATAGTAACTCTGATGGTGTGTACAGTACTATCAGAAGGTACACAGTGTGAGTGGACAGATGGAACAAAAGGGGAAAAGAAAAGTATCCAATTGAATATCATTATTTGTTTTTCTATTTTTTTCTTGTCTGCCACAATGAGAAAACTTTATTTTGGGGCATAATTCTGCAGAAATTTGCCAGTGGATAACCAATTGTGCTCTTCCCAGGGTAAGACTATTTCTCCTGTTCTCAGCACTTCTTAGTTGAAAAGATAACTTTCCATGATGAGATATGTGGTTGTTTGCAAAAGGATAGCTCTCATAGGCTAATATATTTGCGTGATTAGTCACATGTTGTTTTGTCTGTTGATGAAAAGAAGGATTAGAAGGTGTGGTCTTGTTAGACTGGGTGTAGCATTGTTGGAGGTGCTGTCAGTGGAGTGAGCATTGAGGTTTCAAAAACCCATACTTGGACTTCTTGACTTCTATTTTTTTCTCCTCCTCCTCCTCCTCCTCCTTCTTCTCAATTTCTTTCTTTCTCAATTCCTTCTCCTCAATCCCAATTTCTGTATCTGAGTTTTTATATCACTAGATAATGAATCTCCAATCTCCAATCTCTTTTCTAGTCTCTTGAATATTGAGAGGTAGGATTCTTTATTCACGGACTGTCCAGCTTATGTCACTTTTCTATAGTTGCTGAAATGGGCCAGGTATTGATAGCATAGACCATTAGTAGCATTCTGAGGCTCTTTTTATTAGCAGTGGCTTTGAGGAAAATTTCCTGAATAAGTTTACTTCTGCCAAATAGTTATTGTAAACTTTTTTATTTAGAATTTAAAAGAGATTTGCTGAACTTTTCCTTCATCTTCAAGCAAAAGAAAAAACATTTAAATATTTCCATTCTAATATGACATTTTCAAATATTCTATTTACTTTAAAGTATAAGATACTTGAAACTCCAAGGCCTGGCAGAGTTGTTTAATGAATTTAAAATAGAACCTGCTAAATAGGGAGTTTAGGAGCTCATTTATTATCTTCAAAATATTAAATAAAATTTGGATTATGTGTTAAGTAAACAAAGAAAATTTACTTTTTAGTTGAATATATTTTTGCAAAGCTCTTTCCATATATCATTCACTCTGGGTGCCTTATGTATTAAAAATTTTATGTTCTCAGGATAGATTTTCATATTTTTAAAATTATTCTCAGCAGAACTGATTGTTCTTTAATTAGGTCAATCATATTGCAGCATTATCCAGAGAGTTTAGTTTCTATTTCAAGTATTTTGACAGGAACAAACTGTGAATAAAGCAGAATAATATTACAATGTCAAGGTTTTCCTTTATACAATAGGCAAAGGCTCTGACAGAGCCACCCACTCAGACGACAGCGTTAACAAAGAAGTCAATGCTGTTCATCTTGGGAAAAGTTTTTTCACTAGATAAATGACAAAATATTAAAAATATTGCAATATTTTCTTATTTTAGGCAATACTTTGTACCTAAAATATTATACATGTATTTCATCAACTATTTTTTTTATAAATTCACAAGCCTGACATCATTGTGAATTCCTCTTGTGATAAAAACTGAAGAAGAAATGTTAGTGTTGTCCAATTCTTGCCCCTGGAATTTTTTACTTTTAGGTGATTATGTCTTATGGTTCAATATTGGACTTAATGATTTTTCAAAGCTTCTCAAACTCAAGCTGATGTTAAAACCTAGAAACACACTATAGAGTCTGTCAAATGAGCTTTTGTTAGCTGCTCTGATGGCTGAGAGATGCTGAAAATGAAATTGTCGAAGATGTTGTCCATCACCCCCTAGCTCAATGTGTCTCATATGAAGTTCAAATTCCTTTTCATTGTTCATCTACTTCAGGGCCACTACTGACATCACATGAGACCTAAGGCTTTGTGAATGACTCGTTCAAAACTCTTGAATGAGTTTGGACATGGAGAATGAAGTGATGTGGTCACATGTCTCTGCATGGAGCCCAGGCAGATAAACAGGAAATGAATTTCATGCCTTGAAGCTTCAAAATAAGTTTAGCAGGGTAAATTTCAAATTTGTAATATTTGTAACTACACTAGAAAATATTTAAGTTGTTTTATGAAACCCCATTTGTGATCATTTTTTAGAAATTATCACAACCTCAAACTTAAACTGCTGAAAATAGTGTGTCATAGTCTGAATATCTAGCATGCAGAGAAATTGCTCAGGGGGGCATCGGTAGTCATTTGAGTACTAACTAGCATTAAATATCTGAGGGAGATATATATTATTGTGTGTATTTTGAAAAGGCTTTGATGTTTGAAATAGCAATATAACTCATTATTTCACTCTATCCTTCTTAACTTCTAGTTGAGAACCAAAGTCTTTGCATTAAAAATTTCATCTCCTATCATGCTCTATTTAGACACCAAGCAGTGCTATATGTGTCATGTGCTCTCCACATCAGTTAATAGAGCCATTGAGAACCTGTTAGTAAGTGATTATACTAATAATATTAATGTTGGCTTGATATTTCTCCTATAATATCTGATATGGAAATCGAAATTGTAACTCAAATAAGAAAGATTATTCTTTGCATTTTCAAGATCATTACCTTTGCTAGTCTGATTATTTAATTTTAGAGAGTTATTATGAAAACATTGGTTCAAATCCAAGTACAAAGTCAGTTTTTCTATTATTGCTCTCAAATTAGAAAGGAACATATACAACTATGCATAAAATCGTCTATGCTTTCACATCAACTTTTACTATAAATTGGCACCTAATAAACTACAATTGCAATACAGTAATAAAGACAGTGAAAGGGCTTTGTTTGAATTTTCCATTTCTTTTCCTGCATTGATAAATGCTAGCTTTCTCTGGAGGTAAATTAGATTTAATTATTGCATTAGGTTTTGTGGTCACTGAAACAGATGATCACAAATGGGATTTCATAAAACAGCATAAATATTTTCTAGCATAGTTACAGACATAAAAAGTTTGAAATTAAAATGCAGCCACTATTAAACTCATTTTGAAGCTGCTGGGCATGGAATCCACTTGTTCTTTTTCCAAGCTGGGCTCTATGTATCGCCATGTGACCATGTCACTTTAGCCTCCATGTTGATAGTTAAAAGTTGTGTTTTTCTCTGTGTCTTTTGCTCTATATTTCTCATTCTAGTTGCCCAACTTTTATAATGATCCCTGAGATTTCATTTATGGTACAGTTATATAATCTAGGGTGTCTATTTTTAAAACCCAATACTTAATCATATAAATTTTAATTTACCAATAAAAATGCTAACAATAGGGGGGATATCAGAACATAGTCAAATGGATTAGAGAGATGGCTCAGCTATTAAAGGCTAAGCTTACAACCAAAAAGATAAGCATAAGGTCAGTCTCAATTACAACCATATACAGCTACAAAATTTGAAAAAAATAAAAGTTGAAAAAGGAAACAACAATGTGGATCAAGATGAAAATTCTGAAGGAAGCCCCAAATAAGCAATTCAGTTCAAATGCTGAAGGAATAGGCCCATTCAAATGATTTACAAATCCCAGACAGGTTTTATTCATATTAAGAAAATCTCCAATAAGTTTCTGAACTCAAACATATCCTTTACATCTTCATGTTGTTCCTCTGTATGTTGGGCTCACTCATGTTGTACTGGGTAGTTTTATGTCAACTTGACACTGGTTATAGTCATCAGAGCAAAGGGATCCTCAACTGTAAAAGTGACTGCATAAGACTGGGCTGTAGGCTAATTTTAGGGAATTTTCTTAATTAGTAATTGACATAACTCATAATGGATGGTGCCGTTCCTGGGTTGGTGGTCCTGGGTTCTTTAAGAAACGATATTGAGCAAGTCATGAGGAGGAAAACAGTAACCAACACGTCTCTATAGCCTTGGCATCAGGTCCTGCCTCCAGGGCCAGCCCTGTTGGAGTTCCTGTTCTGATGTCCCATGATGATGAGCTGTAATTTGAAATTGTAAGGTAAATAAATTCTTTCTTCATCAAGCTTCTTTGGTAATGATGATTCATTTTAGCAATATTAATCCTAATTAAGACATAGGTCCTACCCTTGTTTCTGCACCTACACATACATGTTTTAGGACAGGTGCTGTGGGACAATAGTCTGTACCCTGACATTTGTATTTTAATAAAACTGATTGGCCAGTAGCCAGGCAGGAACTAGAGGCAGAACAACCAGGCAGGAAGTAGAGGCAGGGTGACGAGAACAGGAGAATTCTGAGAAGAGGAAAGGTTGGTCTACAGTCGTGACCAGGCCACAGAAGTAAGATGTGACTGCATTGCTGAATAAGGTACCGAGCCATGTGGCTAGCATAGACAAGAATATTGGGCTATTATAAGTTATAAGAGTTCATAAGAAGCCTGAGCTAATGGGCTAATCAGTTTATAACTGATGTAGAACTCTGTGTCTTTGGGACTTAACGATTGCAGGAACCAGGCAAGACAGAAACCCTGACAACAGACAGGGACTCTGTTCTTGGAGTAATTCATTCTCTCTTACAGTTTGTCATGTGTTTGTCAGTGAGTACTTCCATCAGCCTTTCTCCTAACCATGTAGTTCAGAAACATTAATTGTGTTTTTTCATTTTTGCTTGTTTTTCACTTAAGAGTATTTTGGTACACATATACTACAATGGTGTCATGTAATTCATTTCACTTTTGACACTAATCATGCAGGGGTTTCATAAGACTCGACACATTTAAGTATTCAGAACCACAACACTTCCCTCAATTCAGACAGCACTCAAAGTACTATCCTAGATACAAGATAAATGATTACCACAAATGACTGGAAGTTTTGCATTTGTTAAAATAAGTTACAGAACTGAGGATTATTTTGTGCTTACTGTTAATGTGTGCTACAAAATACACATATAAAAGCTAGATGAATGGATAGATGCATAAGGCAAACTAGGCTTTTATGTCTTGTGAAACATGGTGCCCTGCTCTTCCAGTGCATGGCTGTTATCTTACTTTGGTTTACTTGCTATAATGAAACACTGTGATTAAAATAAAGTTGGGCAGGAAAGGGTTTGTTTGGTTTATGCTTCCAGATCCTAGTATATCTCCAAAGGAAATCACAACAGAAACAAGCCAGATGAGAGCCTGGTGGCAGGAGATCCTGAGGCCATGGAGTGGTGCAGTTTACTGTCTTGTTCTCCATGACTTGCTCAGGACCACCAGACCAGTGATGACCCCACTCACCATGGGCTGGGTCCTCTCCCATCAAATATTAAGAAAATGATCTACAGGATTTCCTACTGCCCAATTTAATAGAGGCCTTTTGAAATCTGGGATTCCCTCCTTTCAGACGATGCTAGCATATGTCAAATTGGTATCAAACCAGCCAACGCACCTGTGCTGACCACTTCAGCACCTCCATATCCTGTGGATTGGAGGTTAGTAGTGTGCATTGATGTTTTTATGTGTAACACACTATGTGACACAGCTCTCTTGAGTTGAAGCTTTGAGAAGCAATTGTTTCTTTTTCTTGTATTACATAGGCTGTATAACTCATTCAATTTGTGATTTTATGAAATTATTTGGGAGTGGTTAAAAATTGTCAGAGATAGGAGCTTAGTAAAAATGGTCACTGTTGGTGTTTTTTAGAAGAGTATCACTTATTTCTGGCACACCCCTGCCTTGTAACATGAGAGGCTTGCTTGTTGGGGTTTCTGTCCCACCTGGTACCCCACAGCCGACAAGCCCCAAAGAAAATCACACAGAGAATCTAAATTAGGATATAAACTGATTGGCCCATTAGCTCTGGCTTCTTACTAGCTCTTATAACTTATATTAACCCATTGTTCTTATCTATGCTAGCCACATGGCCAGTATCTTTTCTCAGCTGGGACAGGGACACATGTTGTCTCTCTGGTGGTCTGCGCAGGAATGCCAAGGGTGCTTCCTGCTTCCCAGCCATTCTCATCACCCTGCCTCTACTTCCTGTCTGGTTGACCCGCCAAAAATTCCTACCTGGCCAATCAGCATTTATTTAAAACATGATTGACAGAATACAAAATTGTCCCCCACCATTGCCTGCTTGTCTCCTAGGCTGCCGTAGTATCATTATTGCTTTCTCTTCCCCTTTACTCTCTCATAATATTGAGTTACTGCTCTCTGATAGCAATGGAACAAAGTGACTGTAGATGTGAACTAAAAAATACCATGATCCAAATAAATCTTTCCTTCTTCAGTTTGTTTGCTGAGGGAAGGTGGTGTGTCAAAGGTACAAAACCAACAAACAAAACCACAGTGATTAACTTTCTTTATCCCTCTCTACCCTAACCTGGGTTAAAGCAAGTGGAAGTCCCCCGAACATAATCAAGACTCAGTTGCTGAAGCAATGGGCTGCTCCACACCCCCATCCTGAAGCTATCTACAAAACAATATTAACCACTTTATTAAAAAATAAGACAGAACTCTTCTCTCTTTTATCACTCAGGAAATGCCAGGGCTTGGGGAATTGTGTGGAGTAAAGAACTTATGTATGTTCTTTCCAATACCATAACTTCTTTCTTTAGAAGTTTGCTGACTTATGTTATTTCGTTGGAAGCATCAGGGGGAAACATAAACACGTGTAAAATTCTTTGCTTAGAAATCTTCTCAGCTAAATATCCAGGTTAGTCAATTTTAGATCCTGTCCCCATAGTACTCCATCTGCCATCATTCAACATTGTTCACCTTCCTCCAGCTTCGATTATCATGTTCTTCATTTCCACTGAACAAGTATTAAAATCGTGTACCATGCTAATGTTTCTATCAACATTGTGTATACAATAACCTATTTATTCTCTCAGATAATAGAAACCATGTTCTACTTCATTGCCAAGTCACTTTGAAAGGTCACCTGAAGTTATTTTAATGCTCATATTTCTGTGAACATCAACCTAAGATAATAAAAGCCTTTTCTGACATTGTGGGAAAAATTCTCTCTGTTCTCTGTCATCATCCATTTCTGCAGCCACTTCCTGAAGTTTAGAAAGGATTAAGCTGCTACCTTTGAAGCAGTTGGTATCACAATCAGTGGATAATGGTAGGACACTAGTTCACTGGAACCTGCAGCTCTGGGAGGACTTGCCCTTCTCTGCCATTTCCTCTGCCTTGTTAAAAAAAAAAAGCCTTTTGAGTGTGGCAGGCCCTCGGAGAGGGCTTCTGCTTCAGCCAGAGGAGGCCTTCTGACCCAGACCCATATGGTCCTCAGGAGCTTGGCAGGTTCTTGGGCCAGCGAGGCCCCCTGATCCAGATCCATCCAGACCGAGCAAGTGGCCTCTATCAAGTGCCAGTTGATCCAATAGGAGGGGAAAAGATGGGCAGGCGCCAATCCAGGAATTCCTCCATCAACCTGAAAAGCAACATGACAATGCCAGAATCCAGCGATTGTGCAAAAAGAAGACCTGAGCAACCTAATC
>JAQHUG010000219.1:1010254-1024048 GCA_028555095.1 Dicrostonyx torquatus
GAGTGTGTTATGTACTCACTCATTAGTGGACCTTAGCCATTAACAAAGGACATTAATCTTATAGCTCACAAGCCTGAAGAAGCGAAATAGCAAGGTAAACCCAAAGAAAAACATATGTAGATTTTCCTGGAATCCGTAAGGAAACAAGATTGTCAGACAAAAGTTGGAAGCATGGGTATGGGGATGCGGGTGGAGGTTGGGATTGGGGGAGGGTGTGGTTGAAAGGGAGGGGGTAGAAGGGAGAAAGGAAGAACGGGAGAGAGCCTTGGGTTTTAAAATAAAATTATACAAAAAAACCCAAACAAACAAACAAATAAAACCCTTAGATTGTATTCCTAAAACTAGCCTGCAAGATCTAGCCCCTTATCTGGTCACTTCCTCCTACTAAGGGTGACTACCAATGTTGTCCTGCAATCAAAGCCCCCTTGGTTCACCTAATTAGCATACTCAGTTAAAATTAAATACCTCATTCTCACAGGGAGCTTCTTCCTTTACCTTTATAAACTGCCATTTGCTAATGTGTCACTGTTTGTGCCTTCTATCCAGAGGCAGCCCATTGTTCTTCTGGGACACCTCCCCCTTGTTCCCTTCCCCTCATCTCTATGTCCTATGCATCCTTGTTCCCTTCCCCTCATCTCCTATGTCCTAGCCCACTCTAAAAGACTTCTCCTTACTATTCTTTGAATAAATTACAATCCAAGGTCATTTGCTGCTGTTTTTTCTGCTTGAGTCAGAAATCAGCCACTTTAACTTTTCTTTCCTGCTTTATAATGAATATCTCTGTGATAATAGGTGTTTGGGTATGGTTTGTTCTTAATGTGTGATTGAGGAGGAGTCACTGCTGTGCAGGGGGTCTCCTTCAGGTAGAATTTGTTTTTCACAAGTAGTCTTTACATAGGCCATAGCAGTAGATATTAATCATATGTATAAAATAGATCTATATCAAATCTTAATGTGTGATTGAATAACTAAGAACAATATCCCAGCCAAGTTGACACATCAAAGTGATTATCACAGTTCATTTAAAATGTATCAAAATTAATTTCATTAATATATCATGCTTTAATTCCAGCTGAAGTACAGACATACAAAATGTCAAACAAGAATCTTGGAAAATAGATAATTTTATCTGTGTTCTTGCTTATTCTTTTGTTGAAGAAATCTGTGTGTGCATTATCAACAAACAACATCTTGACCTAAATAAGCTCCAGAGTTCCAGCTTCCCAAAGGGAAGCATGTTGAAGAATTCAGAATGGCAAAAGGCATAGACCAAGAGTGAAATATTGAAGAAAATCCCGTGGGCGTATCCTGAACAGTGTTACACTATTTACTCCTATTTACATTTTTAATTAAAGGACTCCATGTTACTAGAATGCAAACAGTCTCAAGAAAGGATTTACTGAAATTGTTCAACATAAAGCTATGAAGTACTAGAAGCTGAGCATAAGCATGGTGCTATCTTTATTATATAGAGTAGAATAAATGAACTTAAAACTTAAAATAATAATTATGTGTAGCATGATAGAATTATTAAGATATTAATTTCTTCAGAAACACTAAAGTTTACACCTAGGGTTTCACCATGGCTCTGAGTTTTTAGATGAAACTATTCAATGGGTTCCAAATATGTAAATGCTTTGAGAGTAGATATGAACTTATGTTCTTGGATCTTTAAATTTGAATACTAGATATTAGAGATAATATAGATAAAATAAATATCAAACATAGATATGTATGTGATGTTAGTAACAATCATGTAACTACATTTAAGTCTCTTTACATGAAGAAAAGATACATTTATATGGAAAAATAATTTTTCCCTTTCTCTATATATGCATGTCTATTTCAACAAATTTTTCTAGAAAATATATTCTAAACCAATATTGTTCTATCAGCTCAGCAGAAAGCAACAAACGTTAAAATTAGTTCATATTTATAGTATTAATTTAATATTCCTCCATTTATCAAATTAAAAAGTGATTTGAAATGTTAATCAAACAATATCTTTTTTATTTGACTGATATAAATTGTAGTTTATTAGAGCAATGAAAGGTATGAATTGCTTTGACCAGAATTAATTACAAAACATGAACTTATTTGTCCCTTACATCAATAAATGACCAGTCACACTTTGGAGAATCCTAATTCATTCTAAACCAGTAAGCCAAGTCACTTCTCCAAATTTAGCATGCATAGGGTTTTCTGGAAGACTTCGGAACAGACAGTATGCATCAATTTGAATGTCTGGTTTAATATGCCTAACATAAATTTTAATTACTTACAATTCTGAGAAGTTCATAGCTGATTGTGACTACAAAGGCACTGTATCAAGTCTACATATTAACGATACAAATTTTGACCCACGAATCACCATCAACATTAATGCTTAGAGGATTTAATGGTATGGATAGGTATTTGAGTATTACTCCAGTGCTTCCAATAAAGGTCTCTGTGCTTTAACCAGTTCCTCATCTAGTTTATTTTTATGTACTCTTAAATTTGAGGGGTACATATCTAACTTAAACTTTATTATAAATATATATATAATAAATAGGTATAATTTCACAGAGACATATTATTATTTAAATTTGTTAGTATATCATATATCAATACAATATTTACAGAATATAACAATATTTTAAAAGTCTAAATATATTAAAATATCAATTATAATTACTCATTATTTTATATGAATTTCGAAATAGATATTCTCAATGATTGTTATAATCTCAAGATTGTAGGAAAAAGCTCAAATTTTTAACACATTTTAATTTTTATAACAAAGCTGCCAAGTGCATCAGTCTTTAACCATTTACAAATACTCACACTTATATTTATATTGGTTAAAATTGATAATTTACAAACATAGAAGGAACATTTTTAAAGTCCAGTTGCTGCATGTGGCTAATGCCTGATATATTTACTTTATCATTGAAAGTTCTACTGGAATTCACTCATCACAAGCATTTGAAAGATGCATATTTTGTTTTCCATGGAAATATTCCACATAATTCTAATGAATAATATCTATGTATTATTCTAGTATATACATTACAATTTTATTTTCTTTTATAACACTCAAAATACATATTGTACATTAATAGATATATGCTGAAATTTTTGGAAAGTATGGTTTGTAATTATCTACTGTTTCACCAAAGACCTAGGTCCTTAGATAATTTCAAGATAAGTTCTAATTCCTGATTTTTATATATCCCATCTTACTCTCAGTAGTGTTGAAATAAATAGATAGATGTCACACTTCCTTGAACTTGCAAGGCTTCTTTTCATTCTGTACTATAATAATGAGCTTTGATTTTCTGGGTTAGAATCACTATTGATGCAGGAGCAACTCAAATCTTTCTGGTTTTAAAAATAAATTTTTATTTTAATGGAAAGCAAGCAGAATGGTGGGACTATGTCGAGGACACAGGTAAGGTAACAACTACAGATAGAACTCTAAGCAGTGTTCAGACTTCCCTGGTGTCAAACGCCCTGGCAATATACAAGCTACTTTTACAGATAAGTTAGTTCCCACTAACAGAAACATTCCCAAATTCAAACAAAACAAAACAAAGGACTTTGGTAAGATAGTGGAAATTTTACTTAGTGATGAAATTAAATTGAACTAAGGTGAGAATTCATTGTTTTTAACCTTTATTTAACCCACACAGACTCCAATGCAGTTTGCTGAAGAATGCTGAATGCTGAGATTTGATTGTGGGAGATGTTGCTTATGCCTTCAGCCAGAAATTTTGGTGTGAAATCTTTCTTCTAATGTTGTATGTTTTCTTTGTTTTCAAATAATATGTAATTATAAGAAGTCAAAAAGTGAATTGAGTGCTATTGAAAACTTTCAAATATGCTTGAAGCAATAAAATCTAGAAAAAGCATATTTTCTTTGTGGAAATGATAAAGGTAGAGTTTATGTTATCAACTATAATAAACTTTCAAAATACGAGAGTAAGCACTAAATTAGATATCTTTAGTCCAGAAAAGAGGTAAGCTCTCATCATGCCATAACTTAATATATGATTTTAATTACATGTTACCTTCTGTTTAATGAAGTGTAAGATCCACATTTGAACAACTTCAATCAATGGTTTTCTTAATTTTCAAGAGATAGTAACCAAAACACCTTATAGCATAATACAACACATGATAGTAGAGTTCAAATTTTCAAGAAAGGACAAAAAGAGGAAACAATCCTTTTAAATTGATGACCCAATGAGGTAGAGAGAAGACTGTTTAACAACTCTTGTGGAGGAACTTTGGTTTGGTACCCAGCACCCGCATAGCAGCACAAAACTGTCTGTAACTTCAGTTACAGATGATGCCATGTTCTGTACTGTGTGGGTACTTTTCTCACACTACACACAAATACTGATGTGTGAAAACACTCATACACATAAAATAAAAATTTAAAAAACGATTGATGACCAAACTTTACATAACCAAAGATTGTGATGTCTTAGGCTATTTCCTATCTTATACACTTCTATCTTAAGTGTAAAATTAAAACTTAAATTTACTAATAGCAGAGGCTTCTACAGTTACACGAAGTTAAGATGAACATATTGATATATATAGTTTCACAACTATAAAAGGTATTAAAGACATGTTCTGCAGCAAGAGTGTCTTTTCATACAGTAGAGGTCATTCTTTTAAGTTACTTGTCTTGGAATAAAAGATATCACATGGTTACATTGAGGAAAGAACTACTAATTGATTGCCCCCATGGAATGGTAAAAATATATAAACTATACACAAAAATTAAATCACTTAATTGAAAATAAATAATAAGAATTTTTCTTATTGACTGATATATGATTTTATGGATACCACATTAAATTATACACATTTATATCAGAAAAATATTTATTTTAGTCCCATTCAAATGTAAGTTCAGCAATGGAATGGCAATTTCTTCTGAGAAAAATAAAAAATACTTACTAAAATGAAGCTAAATGAAAAAGTGATTGGTTGTTAAATAAGTATACATCAAATTAAGATCGTGTCATAGTATCTTAATGCATAAAGAATACTTTAAATTTGTCTGGTCCTATGGTATTTTTTATCCAAGAAAACAATAAAATTTAATAAATTAAGCTATCAGTAGTGGTTGTAAAGGTATATATTGATTATATATCATTTAAGATAGACAAATATCAAGTGTTCTCTCTTAGCTGAGGTTCCTAAACAAATACCAAATGTTCCCTCTCAGCTGGGGTTCTTAGCTCCAAATCCTCACATGAGAATATACAGCAAGAGTAAATACAGAAACCCAAAAAGTTTAAAGGGACCGTGAGGGAGGGCTGTAGAAAAGAATAGCAAGATACCAAAGATAGAAAATCAGAAATGAAAACATAGGGAGTGGGCCACTGGTTAGCCATAGAAGCCAGGCAGTGGTGGCAAATACCTTTACTCTTAGCACTCAAGAGGCAGAGGCAGGTGGAGCTCTGTGAGGTAAGTTCAAGGCCACCATGGACTACACAAAATTGATCCAGTCTCAAAGAGAAAGGGAACCAGGTGGTGTTGGCTCACACCTTTAATACCAATATGTGGGAGTCACAGGCCTTTAATCCCAGTAAGGAGGTAGAGATATGGCTGGGCAGAAAGAGGAATAAAAGCCAAATGTAGACAGGAACTCAAGGCAAGGAGGTCAACAGTGTGCATTCTCTCTGTTCAACATAGTACTCAATTTCCTAGCTAGAACAATAAGGCAACAAAAGGAGATAAAGGGGATACAAAGTGGAAGGGAAGAAATCAAATTTTTACTATTTGCAGATGATATGATAGCACACATAAGTAACCTCAAAAATTTTACCAGAGCTCTCCTTTGTCTGATGAACACCTTTGCTAATGTGGCTGGATACAATATAAACTCAAAAAGTAGTATCCCTCCTATATACAAATGATAAATGGGCTGAAAAAAAATCAGAGAAACACACATTACAGTAGCCACAGATAATATAAAATTGTTTGGGTAACTCTACCCAAACAAAAATGAAGAACTATATAACAAGGATTTTAAGTCTTTGAAGAAAGAAATTGAGAAAGAGATCAGAAAATGAAAAGATCTCCCATAATCACAGATTGGTAGGGTTGACAATCTTACCCGAAGCAATCTACAGTTTCAATGCATTTCCCCTCAATTTCCCAACACAATTCTTCACAGACCTCAAAAGAACAGTACTGAAATTCATGTGGAAAAACAACAACAACAATAACAACAAAAAACCCAGGATAATTAAAACTATCCTGTACAATAATGGAACTTCTGGAGGTATCACCATCCCTGAGTTCAATGTCTACTATAGAACTATAGTAATAAAAATAGTTTGGTATTGGCATAAAAACAGATACATGGATAAATGGAATTGAATCAAAGACCTTGACACAAATTCTTACAACTATGAAGACCTGATTTTTTTATTTTTTAAAAAAAGTCAAAACTATACAATGAAAAAAAGGAAGCATCTTCAACAAATTGTTTGGACTTAACAGAATTTCAGCATAGAAGAATGCAAATATATCCATATCTATCACCGTACAAAAATGACCTAGAAACAATGTGGAGGCCACTCAATCGACGAACAGATAAAGAAAATGTGTTACATTTACACAATGGAGTATTAGTGGTAAAATACAATGACAATTTGAAATTTTCAGACAAATGGATGGAACTAGAAAACAATCATCCTGAGTGAGGTAATGCAGACCTAGAAAGACAAGCATGTATGTACTCATTCATAAGTGGATGTTAAATGCAAAACAAAGGATAATCAGCCTACAAGCCAAATCCCCAGAGAAGCTAGGGAACGAGGAGAACTCTAAGAGAGAGACGTGAAAGGACTCAGGAATGGGAAATAATTAAGATCTCCTGGGTAAACTGGGGAGGGTGATTTGGGGAGAGATGGGGGATGGGAACATGAAGAATCCATATAGCCGAGTTGGGGGAGAGATGTAGAAAAAGAGCAATGAGAAAGATAACTTAATGAAGAGAGACGTTGTTGGCTTAGGGGGAAACTATGTTAGGGAATTTCACATGGATGACCCCAGGTAAAACTCCTATCAATAGTGGAGAAGGTGTCTAAACTGGCCTTTTCCTATAATCAGATTGATAATTACCCTAATTGTCATCATAGAACTTATATACAGTAACTGATGGAAGCAGATGCAATGATCCACAGCCAACCTCTGGGCTGAGCTTCTGGAGTTCAGTTGAGGAGAGGGAGGTACTGTGGGACAATTTTCTTGTATCCTGTAAATATTTGTCACTCTTATTGGCTTAATAAAGCACTGATTGGCAAGTAACTAGTCAGGGAGTATAGGCAGGGCTGCAGAATAGGAGAATTTTGGGACAAGGAAAGGCTCAGTCTGCAGTTGTCACCCAAATACAGAGGAACCAGGATACCGATAAAAAAAAAGTTACCAAGCCACTGACTAACCCAATCAAGAATTATGGGTTAATTTTAGAAGGAAAAGTTAGCTAAAAAATGTGCCCAAGTTATTGACCATATAGTGTTCTAGTTAATATAGTTTCTTTGTTATTATTTGGGTCTGGGCAGCTGGGAAATGAAGGAGCAGACTCTGCTTGCAGGGAGGAGGGATAATATGAACAATGGAGGTCAAGATCATGATAGAGAACATCACAAGACAGCTGACTAAAGCTAATGGGTGCTCCTGGACTCTGGACTGACAGCTGGGGAACCTGCATGGGACTAAACTAGCTCTTCTGATTGTGGGTGACATTTACATGACTTGATCTGTTGGAGAGACCCTGGTAGTGGGACCAGTACTTATCCTGTATGCATGAACTGGGTTTTTTGAGCCAATTCCCCATACTGGGACACCTTGGCCATCCTTGATGTAGGGGTTAGGGGCTTAATCCTGCCTCAACTTGGTATGCAAGACTTAGTTGGCTCCCCATGGGAGGCCTTCATTCATCTGAAGGGTAGATGGGAGGTGGGGAGGTGGGAAGGTGGGAAAGTGGGAAGTGGAGTGAGGGCATGGAAAAGTGGAGAAAGAAGGAACTTGGGTTGGCATTTATAATGAAAAAAAATAGAAACAAAATAAAGAAAATAACAAAAAGGAAAGATTAAAAAAGGACATTCAGAAAGAAAAGTACAAACCCCCAAAGCAAAAGGTATATAAAGAGAAGCTGTCGAATTTAAGTTAAAAGAGCTAGCCAGAGTATTTAAAATTGGTATTAAGTCTGTGTTATGACTTTGGAGCTTGTTGGTAGCCAAAAAAAAAAAAAAAAAGGTATGGTACATGCTATTCATTGCTCAAAATATTTCAGATTTTAAGAGTTTATTGGATTTTAAAAGTAAGATTAAGGAAACTCAGTATGTATGTCTTTATAAACTGAAAAACTCCCTGTAAGATAATAAAGCATACATTGAAGCAATTTAATGATTTTTTCCCATGTGTGTTCTCAAAATCAGTTTGGAGGATAAAATGTTTCTTTCCGTATAAGTCACAGGCCTAGAGAGATATGGCTCAGAGTTTAGGAGGGCGTCGTGATGACCTAGAGGATGGCACTTGGTCTCAGTACCTGCTTCAAAGACCTCACCACCTCTCATACTTCATCTATGGGAAATCTTGTGCCCTCTTCTGACCTCCATAAGCACTTGTGTCTTGTGCACATACCCCTCCCCGACCCAGACACAAACACAGTCACATAAACAATAAATCTCTAAAAAACAACTCAGAGCTGTCCTAAAAATTCTTTTAGAAATCAGTAGTAAAATTCTCAATAATCTTGGATGAACCAAATAACGAGGAACAATACTCCAAACTTCTATTTGCAAATTAAATTAAAAGTACAGGATTCACTGAGTATTACCTGCTTCCATTTCATCAATATTTGATTTACACCCACATTACATGAGTAACTTTAGAAAGAATGATTTTGCTCTTACATTTCCGTGGTACTTGTATTCAAATGTATTTCAAAATCATACTGATGGAGTAAGGTCTCACATATATTTTATTTATTTTTTTTGGGGGGGTTTCGAGACAGGGTTTCACTGCAGTTTTTAGAGCCTGTCCTGGAACTAGCTCTTGTAGACCAGGCTGGCCTCGAACTCACAGAGAACCGCCTGCCTCTGCCTCCCGAGTGCTGGGATTAAAGGCGTGCGCCAGCACCGCCCGGCCTCACATACATTTTTTTTTTCCTCCAAATATAGTAATTTTATTTTTCTTTCCAGCTGAATAAGATTCAATTTTGTATATATACCCCATATTCTTTTTTTTTGAATTTTTTTTATTTTTATTTTTATTGTTAAAAGAAAAATTTACATTTACTCCCCTTGTTCCCGGCCCTCCCGCTCCAACACAAAATTGTGATGTTGTTCTTCTGTCATATTTAGTTTGTCACTATTATTATAGTTTCCGTTTTCAATTCTTTTAGTTAGTATAAATTATGAAAACTCAATTTTCATTCCAATAAATGAATTACATGGGAAAGCATACACATTCTGGCCATGGTCTCCATAGTTGTGAAGCTCCTTGCCTTGAGAGTGCACAGTTGGAGTTCAAAGGCAAAATCATGATTAAGAATTATAAATTTTTATACAAATGACAGTCCATATGTCAGCTTTAAATACCAGTAAACATAAGATTTAACTAATTATCCAATCTTCCTGAGTCAGAATGTTGGAAACTTCATTGTTTTTCCTATTGAATTAAGTCAAGTTGTTGCAGTTGATCAAATTATTACATAATCAAAATGCTGTGTTCAGATTCATTGCTAAATTCAAGTTGAAAATAAAGTAATTATTTACAGTGGTTTGATCAATTTAGTATGAGTCATAAGATTCATTACTTGGTCACATGCGCCTCTAATTAACATCTCCTAACTCCAAGTCTAGTGGTCCTATTTTTAAATCAGCCTCCAAAACTGTTCTGTAGAGCCCCATTTTAAAGTTTACTGAATTTGCAGATATTTTAAATGAATGCTCATGTAAGATTTTTTAAATGTTTAAACAAAATGAGAGCTAAGTTTAAAAGTTTGCTCATTTTACCAACTAAGTAGATTTGTACATAATATTTGATATTTTCTTAATTGCAATTTATTTTAAACTAGTCACTAGTCGGTAAACTTTAATGGTATTATTTATAAATATAGTATTAAACAAAATAATAAACCAACCGGATTTATGACAGCTTTTTGAGTGCAGGCATTACAGCTGTGAGCCGCCACACTTACACTTTCAAAATTGTGTTATTTATCATATTCTCCCTGCATATGGCTAAAGGATAACTTTCAGATGCCCTGCAGATACTAAAATATACATATTTTACGTTGCTTATTAAAAGTAGTATAATGCCCTCATACAGCTGAGTCTCACTCAACTGTATATTACACACTGTCTCTAGTTTACTCATAATTTTACAACATAAACATAGAGCCAAGAGGCATTACGGTGTAGTGCTTAGGGAAAAAAATGACACTTAAAAGCCTGCACATGTTCAGCACAAATAAAGTCACCCTAAGCTCAATTTATGCTTCATATGCAGTTGGTTAGATCTTTAGAAGGGGCAAAACCCAAAGATACTGAGGGCCAATTGTGCTCCTTAATTCATCATTGTTTAACACAAGCAACGAAAAATGGAATCCTTTATCCAAAACTTCAAATAGAGGTTCAGCTCAATATTCATTTCTAATTGTCCCACTAGTTGATGACATCCATGAATTAACTTTTTTCCAGCACTACGATTCATAAGGAGTTACTGTAGAGGTTTTATTTTGATTTGTTTTTAACAGTTTCACCATTTCTCTCACTGTCCTGAAACTCTTTGGAGACAAGAGCTGTTTGAATTTCCATCTGGACTCCGGCCTCTACCTCTGAGTGCTAGGATACTCCAGGTATGTTCCATCATGCTTGTTTCTATAGAGAATTAGTAGCATCTCTGTTTAGATGTTCAGTAGGAACCACTGGATTTCAAATGCTCTAGGGTGACATAAAATCAGAGGTTATCAAAAATCTTATCCCATATGTGCTATATATAAAAGGGATAAAGTAATAAACTTAGGGTGAGGTAGTTATTTGAGTTTAAACTACTAAACAGTTCACTGCCTTGGCAGTTTATTCAGGAAAATGATTTAATTCTAAGTTGTTCTTAAATCTTGGTATCATGTCTGTACACCCTGATAGAATCCCAGAGGATAGAGAATTTTTAGTCCTTTAATTTGTTTTTTTTTATCAGTATAGTACTTAACATACAATTATTTGAACATAACACACACAAACACATACACAATCACTATATAATTAAAACCAAACCCAGACTGCAATAGATCTATGAAGTATGGAATAATCAACATTGCATTTCTCTGGAAATTTGTAGCAGTGTGGTTATATCTAATATTTGCCCCTTTTATCTCATTCTGTTCATAGCTCTCAGTTGCCTGCATTGATAAAAGTCTAGTTTATTTCTGAATTAAATGAGAATTTAGTATATACTTCCTATTTAATCCCCAAATGATTAAGGAGATGGTTAAAATAAAACAAATAAATAAAAAACAAACCATAATAGAACAAAACAAACAAGCAGAAAAGAAGAGTCATAGAAAAACAAAAACAAAAACACACTTAAGAGTAGACATATGTCCAACAATAGATGGCCAATAGAAAAATAACTAAATAATATTATTAGAGTTTTGTTATTATTGTTAGTTTTGATTGATTTTATTTTTTGCTTGAGGGATCATCGTGTTATTTGTTTGTTTGTTTACTGTCTCATAATGCTTTGTCTTTGTGTGGGCATGCTTGCGTGGTGATTTGTTTGTTTGTTTGTTGTTTTCTAACCTTACATGTCCTTTGCCCATGTATTATACTTTCATGTTGTGCACAAACCAATAGTTCACGTGTCACATAATAATTGATGTCTTTTTTGTTAGTATTTCAAGACACGTTTTCACTCTTAGGTGTCAAACCAAAACCCTCTGGCCATGAACTCTGCCAGATTTTAACCAGTTCCACACTTGCATGAATCATTTTTTGATGCTGTGCCTGAGACTCCATTGCCATGTAAAGATAGTAAACCTAAAAACAAGACTGTCAAAAAGGAGTTCTAATTTTCCACACAAATATAATGACTTTTTATTCAGTAAGAATCTTTAAGATTTTTGAAGGGCCAAGATTTAACATTTACTGGTGCTGTTATTTATATGTGCTCCAGTAATAACAAGACTTACTTATTAATAATTAACTGAAATTGTGAGCAACTAAACTAAATCTTGTGTGTGTATGTGTGTGTGATATGTACATATGTATGTGCATGTAGAATTAGGTGATTTTCTACATCATCTTTTAATTATTTCTATTATTTTTGAAGATTATAAATATATAATTTCCACTTTCCCATTCCTCCTTCCTAAATTTCCTTGTAATTCTCCTCATTGAACAACTCAGTCATTCTTTCTAATGTCACTTGTATGTGTGTTCTCAGGTTGAACATTTGGTATTGCATATGAGCATGGGAGAGCCCATCATGTTTTGGGGGATACAGGACCTAGATCCCATTGATAAGGATTTTCTGTCATGTCAGAAAACTACAGAAATTCTATTGTTTCCCAACAATATTCAGCACTGGTGATCTAGCTGTGTGTCTCTATGCTTGACTTTTGAAGATGGCGAAAGATTCAAACTCAGACCTCCATGCTTGTGTAGGCACTTACTTACTAAATCATCTCCCCAGTCTCAATTATACTACATTTCTAAGCCTATATTCTCAGAAAAATGGACATAATGCCAGAAACTTTAGATGATAATTTGGATAATAAATAAAGGATATCTACCAATTTGTTCTCAAGAATAATATCTCAACTTCTTAAATAATTCCTTAAATATTTACATGTTGAATATAAGGAAATTTTGGCACAGAGAGGTCAAATATTTTGCTTATGATCACAGAAGCAGTAACTACAAAAATCAGCTGTCAAATATTGTAAGAAGGTAGGGAATCCCTGTCAGAAGGGATTTTTATGTCTTACCAGGATAACTCAAGTTCCCTTGTTGAGGATATAGGGACTCTCATTTACTTTACTACTCTTCAAGTTATCTTAAATATTACCTCATTTTTTTAAAAAAAGTTTTGTTTTAAACATATACTTTTTGAAAATATAATTAAATTCATGTTACTCAAGACAAGTTGGACTATCTGACGTAATTCTCTCTTCAGAGTTCAAGATTTGTTTAGCTTCTTGATGTAGGGCAAATATTCCACACATCTTTTCTGAAGAATAATTTCATATTGCTCAGCTTTCTCTGGAAACAGACTTTTTCAAACAATAGAGTTACAGGGAAGAATAATAGCTCTGCACCTGTACTTGGAAAAAGGGTAAAAGAAAAAATAATAGAGAGGGCTAAAAATTCTATTTTTTTATTGTTAAAAGAAAAATTTACATTTACTCTCCTGTTCCTGGCCCTCCCGCTCCCCCACTACCCCATCACCCTCCCCCTGATTCCTTAAGATGGGGCAGGATACCCTGCCCTATGGGAAGCCCAAGGCCCTCCTCCCTCCATCTCGGTCTAAGAAGATGTGCATCCATGTAGAGTAAGTTCCCAAAAAGCCAATACATGCAGAAGAGCTAGGTCCCGGTGCCATTATCACTGGTTTCTCAGTCAGTCACACTGAGTCACTGGCAGTCACATTCAGAGAGTCCGGTTAGGTCATATGCTCATTTAGTCCTGGTCCAGCTGAATTTGATGAGCTCCCAACAGATCAAGCACACTGTCTCTGTTGGTGGGCCAGTCCCTCACAGTCCTGACGTCCTTGCTC
>JAQHUG010000219.1:1028386-1054294 GCA_028555095.1 Dicrostonyx torquatus
GCTGGGTTTGTGGCTAAGTATTGCTTAAATTTGCTTTTATCCTGGAATATCTTGTTTTCTCCATCGATGATGAAAGAAAGCTTTGCTGGGTACAGTAGTCTGGGCTTGCATCCATGGTCTCTTAGAGTCTGCAGCACATCTATCCAAGACAGTCTGGCTTTCATGGTTTCCATAGTGAAGTCGGGTGTAATTCTGATAGGTTTACCTTTATATGTTATTTGCTCTTTTTCCTTTGCTGCTCTTAAAATCCTTTCTTTATTCTGTATGTTTTGTGTTTTGATTATTATATGGCGAGGGGACTTTTTTTTGATCCAGTCTATTCGGCGTTATGTATGCTTCTTGAACTTTCATAGGAATATCCTTCTTTAGGTTGGGAAAATTTTCTTCTCTAATTTTGTTGAATATATTTTCTGTGCCTTTGAGCTGGATTTCTTCTCCTTCTTCTACCCCTATTATTCTTAGATTTGGTCTTTTCATGGTGTCCCTGATTTCCTGGATGTTTTGTGTTATGAATTTGTGGGATTTGTTGTTTTCTTCGATCATTGAATTTATTTTCTGTATTGTATCTTCAGTGTCTGAGATCCTTTCTTCCACATATTGTATTCTGTTGGCTATACTTGTCTCTGCCATTCCTGTTGGTTTATCCAGCTTTTCCATATCTAGCTATCTCTCTGTGTTTTCTTTGTCTGACTCTCACTTCTTTTCAATAAGTCTTAGATGGAAAAACAAATTTGAGAAATAGCAGTTGGGAATGTGTTTCCCATGGTCACTATTTTTTTTTGTATTTTTACCTATTGTGGATTTCTGTAGTGGTTTTCATTTTTTGCAGGAAAAAACTTCTTTGATTGATAATGAGCACTACACTTATTTGTCATTGTTAGTATTATAAATGCACTTAAAAGTTATGACAGATTAGGAAATTGGTAGCCGTAAATGATCCTCTGTAGTCTATGACATTTCCAACCATGGTAATTTGGCTAGGTTTGCATTACCAGGCACAAATTCCTTCCTACTGAAAAATTAAAATAGACAGTTATTGGTTATTCTCAAGCTAAAAGTGCCACTGTTGTACCATGGGAGAAGTCTCACAAGGCAGTTTAGTATTGTGGTTTTTAGGGTTTATGGTTATATAGAACATTACTTTTTATCCTTTGAAAGTCTCCATAGCGGGTTCAGATACTATGTGATACTTGCAAATCCTTCCAACCAGATGAAGATTTTAGGACAGTATCTCCTTAATTCTTCCAAGTCCTATGTCACAAGTGTGTGCTATTTTCAGCAACATAACTTTTGAGTTCTATGGGGTAATCACAGACAATAGAAGTGGACTATATCATTTTGGGGATCTTCTGAGCTTCTCATTAAGTCAATGGTAAGTACCCCTTGTTTGCCACAGTGTTCTTTTGTTAGCCTAACCAATAAAAAGTTAGACACCATTATTTATCACAATCATAGTATCTAGTTATACTATCACTATATCTGCAGATAATACAGCTTTCCATTTAAAGATTTCTAAGGGCAATGATTGAATTTTTGGTACTACTTTGACCTTAACAAAATGAGATGGCCCATGTGGAATGAGCTAGAATGTGACTGACTATATTAGGAAGATTGTCACTCATAGTGGATTAGTTTTCATGTTGCTCTAGTTACTTTCTGTTGTGGTGAACACCAACAGCACAGGCAACTCATGGAAGAAAGGGTTTATTTCATCTTACAGTTCCCAAGGAGGAGCTCATTGTGGTAGGAAAGACCAGGTAGCAGATTACTGGAGCAGGAAGTTTAGAGAGCCATCTTTAGCTGCATATATAAATCAAAATTTACACTAGAAGTCAGGCAAGAGTATAAGCTCTTGAAACCTGCACATGTGCTTCCTTCAGCAAAACTACACGTCTAAAAGTTTTTATAATATACCCCAAATACCTTCTACTACGCAGAAAATTTCTCATCCAAACCTCCACATAAACAATTTTCAAATTGCAGAATATTAAAAATATGCACAGCAAATTCAAAGAGAACATGCCAGAGGATTTTGATAGCACAATTTAGTGATTTTAAAAAATAAATTGTACAATAGAAGTTGTTTGTATTAATACATGTGAATTACTGATATTTGACATTGTCAAAGTAGGGCTGGTATAGCATGGTAAATACAAGAATTGAACAGTAGATCATCAGTTTAGCTGTCTCTGTCCCCTACCCTGTATGAAATCTCTTGAATGGTTCTTTTCTTGTCCCCTGGCCAGTCTGCTAAATGAGGCATGCAGGGTAATTACTAAGTTTTTCTTTTCTGTGTGCAGAGAAAAACACTGGCTCTGAGCTTTTGTTATTTTATAATCACTCCCACGAGCCTTGCCAGTTACAACTAATAGGCTGATGAATGAGGAACCTGCCTCTGTGAGTGACTAAATACCAGTAAATGGTCTGCTTAAACTCTAGGAGAGCAGGGAAATGCAGAGTGGTATTGGATGTGTAAGAGCACAAGGCAGCAACGGGGGAGAGCTGATGAAGGCCAGCTTGTTTCTGAGAGCGGTTTTCAGAATATTCGCCTGTGTGGGCTACAGTGTGAGAATACCAGTTGCACACTTCTGTATCAAAAGCAGTGTGCTGTTTCACAGATTCCAGAATGAAAAAAGTACACAACTCTTAAAAAAACAAACAAACAAACAAACAAAACACTTAGGCTGTTTCAGAGCCTCACAAGCCATGGATTTTTTAATAGAAAAATATCTGAAATTTAGGACAAACTTCTTAACCTCACATCCTAGTTCTTCGTGTGACATTGAGAAATTTAGCAACTTGTCCTGAACTTTAAAATTCTGTGCTTTGTCAACACTATCCTGTGTGTGTAACTCAATCTTCCCTGATTTAATTAATTAATTCTTTGACTGAGAGTGGTGCAAGAATTCATTGAAACTGGGCATATGGATGGGCAGTGCTCTACGACGCAACATTGTTGCCAGATTTGAAGAGACAATATGTAACCAGAGGTGTTCAACCTCCTACCATTGCAGCAGAATGTGTTCTGCACATGTGTTCAGCCGCATCCCTAGCTATCTCAGCACACATGCCACCAATCAACTGCATGTTGTATATACCCGAACCTACATATGAAACAGTGAGTAAAAAAACAAAATCTACCTAGTGACAACTCATAACTGCTGTTATGCCACAGCATGAACATTACGTGACTTCCTTGGGTCAGCTGAAATGCATTGAATCACATTAGATGATATTCGCACTGGATTTAATAATCTACTTATAAATGACTCGGAACATTTCCGTGTCATAACACAATATCTGACCATATATATTGGACAGAAATGGTGTCTACAGAAAAGAGTTTGGAATGATGAGATTCTGGAACCTGACACCTTCAAAACAAACTGTGCCTTTGCCACCATAAACTTAGGGTCAATATTAACCACACTGTATATCAGCATACAAATACATATTTGTTTGTTTGTTTGTTTGGTTGGTTGTTGTTTTGTATGTTGTTTTGGAGTATTTTTTTTCAAGACAGATTTCTCTGTGTACCTTGGTTGTACTGGAACTCACTCATTGACCAGGCTGGCTTCAAACTTACAGAGATTACCAGTCTTTGCTTCCCACATGCTGATTAAAGGCATGTGACATCACTGCCCAGTCCTCAGGATATGTTATGAAAATGGGAATGATTAATAATACTGTACATATCACAATAAGGCACATATCACATTAGATATGTGACATGATGATGCTATCATGACTGAATGATGTACTGAAAAATATAACTGGTGCTACCCAGGGCAGGTCCTAGTTTAAAACGTGTGCTTTATAACACATCCTAGGGGAATGTTCTTACTAGTCCACTCGAATTACTAGTTACAGACACTACCATCGAATAGCTACTACATATTGCCAATGCTTGCCCCACCATATATCACCGAAAGACAAACTGAATTCACTACTCTAGGCAGAAGAGCTCACCATTGAATTAGCCCTTGGATGTATTTCAGATACTGGACACTGAAGTAACTTCATGACAAAACATCTGGTGAAAAACTGTGGTTAAAACTAAAAATGAGCATTGAAGGACCAATGTGCACAATAAAAAGGGATTTCATAAAGATTGTTTCAAAATGTTGACCTATTAATTGGCACCTGACAGGACACTTTCTGTTGAAGACATCATGAACATTTTAAGAAAATTCCTAAAAATTACAGTTATTTGTACTCTTATTTTCATTGGATAAGAGTAAAGTTGTGTTGATAAATTTAGCTCAATGTAAGGCCTCTATCCTACAAAACAAGTTCTAAGCAAATGATTGAAGATGGGACCAAGAAAGTTAGTCCCCTCCAGGGAGGGGCACAACAATTGGTTTTTCAGCACCAAAGGTCAGACGTAAAAACATAAATAAATAACTTCACTTGGACAGAATAGGCTTTATTTAAGAATATATATGTAAATGCATATGTGTATGCAATAACAGTTAGGGAAACCCAAGGGCCATGGAGCTAAGGCAGAGAAAGGAGGTGCATATGGGAGAGTTTAAGGGAAGGAAAAAGGAAGGATGTAATGTTGTAATATATCATAATTCTGAAAATAAAATTAGATAAAAAGCTAAATTTTATTTTTTATATTTTATATATATCATAAATAGTTATTTTGAATGCCTTATATATACTGAATTAGGCATATAATCACAGTACACATAGTTATAAATAATTTATTTTCACCTTTTAATGTACCATTTTATTAATTTTTGAGAATTTAATGCACATATGTAATGTAATTTTTTATCATATTCATTCTCCACTCATCTCCTTTGTTGCCCCTTAATTCTTTCCAACTTCATGTCTGGCTTTCTAATAACCCTCTTGCTCATACTTGCACCACAAATAAGCTCACTGGTGTGAGGGCATCCACTGGAGCATGCTGGAGAGTCCACAGAACCATTACCTGACTTCAGCTGGGAATCTGCCTTATCGCTCCCTCTATGCTTGAATGCTGCCAGCCGTGAAGTCATTCAGGACAAGTGGCCACAGCTGTGAGCTCAGGACCATATAGATCCTTTCAGGTTCAAAAGACTCCAATTTGTTCCAGTCCTCCATGGTCTCTCGTTCTTAAAATCTTTCCATCCCCAAGTGGTCCCCAAACATGATTGCAAGGATGTTATATAAATGTCCTTTAGTGGCTGAACCTTCAACAGATACTTCTCCATATTTTGACTAGTTGTCACTTTCTGCATGAACCATCAGTCATTTCACCAAGAAATTGCTCTGATAAAGTCTGTGAAAAACAGCAATCTAATGGTAGAGAGCTAGGAATTTAAGAGAGCAGCTAATGTTATATCTATTAGAAAATAATATAGCCTGATCATCCCTAGGGCCTATAAGTACCACAATTATGGGTTTCTGGACAGATTTCTGCATTTCTTCCTGTGGAATGAGACTTAGGTCCAATTAGAAAGAGCTGGTGTAAATGGAGATTTCTCTCCTACCCGCCTGTTGCTGAATATTCACTCTGAGACTTAACATTAATTACAGACTGTTTGGATGATGGATCAGGGTTATTTCTAACTAGCTATTACAACTTAAATTAAGCAATTTCTATTAATCTATGTATGGCCATGAGGCCAGGCCTTTGCCTCACATCTTGCTTCTCCTGCTGCTGCTCCTATCTCCATGGCTGCGTCTTCTTTCCCTGTATCTCTGCTTAGACTTCTTGCCTAGCTATATTCTGGCTGGCTATTGAGAAAATAAGCTTCTTTATTTTCCAGTGGTAAAAATACATGTTCACAGCATACAGAATGGCATCCCACATCAAGGTGGCTGACACTCATACCAATCATGGTTCTATGACACATACGGCTTATCTTGCTTTATCAGCCATTGCTGTAGCTCACAGAATTTACAGCTGGATAAACCTGCTGATTATTCTCACAGCACTAATCTTATTGAGTTGAATAGAACCTTCAAAGATGACCACAAACAGGGTGCAATTCCTGCTTAGTACCCATGAATTCTTATGTCCTATGACCAAAAAGTGTAATTCATTCTGTCATTAGGGCCTTTAATAAAGTTCTGGTGAGCAGCCAAGAGCAACAACAAGGGGCTTTACTACTTGGGTGGTTTCCATGTCCTGTCCTTGTGTGTGTGTGGTGGTGTGTGGGTGTGGGTGTCTCAGAGAAACTCCTGACCAAGAACTAATGGGATGTAATCACAAATTGAAATTTTTATCATACTTTATTTAGTATCCTATGACTTATTTAAGAAGAAGTATCCCCTGTGTATGGTAATTTCAACTAAACTCTTTCATTTGAATGACACATACAAACACACATGCAAATACATGGAATATATATTTATATATATTCAAGTGAGCACACACATGTGTGTATGTGTGTATATACATTTGTAACATAGTGAATTTACATGCAGTGTCTTTTCAACATCCTTAGTGGTAACTATCTCTCCTTCAATCTCCTACTTCCCTCTGATCTCCCGTCCCTCCCTCTACACTCCCCTCCTGTCCCTGTCACATCATCTACATTCTACTTCCTTATCATCCTTCCCCTGTCTCTCCACCAATGGCTTCTTTCTAGCTTCCTCACCCTACAGATGCTCCAAGTTAAATACACAAATCTAAATATGTCAAAGCTAGGGTTCAGAAATGACTGCAAAACCATGACTTTTGTCCTCTTGGTTCTGAGTTACATGACTCAGTATGCCATTTTCATGTTATACTGAAAATTTCATAGTTTAGCTTTTCTTCTTGGCGAAATAATTTTATTTTGTATATTCACCACTTATTTGTTACCTGTTCATTAATTAATGGACTTCCAGGCTGTTTTCTTTCTCTGGCTGTTGTTGTGAATGGAGCAATGATAGATGTAGATGATCATGTGTCTCTGCAGAAAAAGTGGAGTCCTTTGACTGTGTGACAAGCAGTGGCATAACTAGTTCATGGGGTAGACTGTTACAATCACCACACTGAAAACCACAGTGGCTACACCAGCTTAGAGTCCTACCCACAATGCATAAAGATGCCCTTTCCTTCATCCTCTCCAGCTTTTGCTGTCTTGTTTTCAAGACCTTTACCTGATGTCTAAGTAAATACAATGAAAAATCAACAAGTATGCCTTCATGAACTTAAAAGTTTCTGTATTTTGAAAACCAAATAGAATTCTTTTAATTATCTATAAAAGCAGCCTTTTATAGGAAAAAGCTATACCTCTAACAGAGGATATACAATGTATCAAGCAGTATAAACACAAAAGATGCCAAACCCTCCATCCATAAAGTGAGCTATAGGATTAAACACAAATTTCTCAGAAAAAGAAACAAAGGTGTAAGAAATATTTTTATGAGTGACCAATTAAAATGATTTCTATGGGAACGGAGATTATCCAAATGACTATACTAAAGTCTTTGTGTTTCTTCAATTCTACATTAGATGCACATCCCATAGTCATCCCTTCAGTGACTTTGGTTCTCCCACAATGCTCTTTTATATCTGTGGCTCTAACCACAATCCCCTAGCTTTTAGGCAACCCCCTCCTATCTTCCACGTTACCTATTTTCTGACATCCAGAGCTGTTCTACCACATACTTAGTGAATCTCAGTCACTATTCTGTTTTGTCCCGCCTTGACCAGTGGATTTTTTTTGTTGTTGTTGAACTGTCCTTTTGAAAATATCAATGATTCTCTTTTCTCTTGACTATCCTTACTGTCTAATAAAAAATGTTGGCATTCTCTGAGTAGACCATGTCTGCTGAGTATTTCTGGGAAATTTGTCATAGATACTATAACTTTCTGTCCGACTCTAAGTAAGCAATCAATGCAGCGCAATGCTCTTTCTCAAACTAACTACCCTTATTCTGGACATCAATTCTTTCAAAGTTCTTCCAAATGCTTCTTCCATTTCAAGGAAAACCTAAAAAAAAATGGTTTCCTAACATCACTTAAAAATACAACCTTCTATTTCCTTTCCTCTTCATATTTCTTTCGCAAAAGGAGTGACCTTTCTTTCGACCAGGGTTAATCCCTGCAAGCTATTCCACGACTTTTAACTTCTCAGATATTTTCGGCGGCATTTTTAACTTTGATTTTTGATTTCCTATTTCCACATTTTAGGCAGCATTCAAATGTCTTTAATAATCACATTTAAATGAGCAAAATATGCTAATGACAGGAAACAAAAATAAAGTAGAAATAACTTTGCATCATTTCCTCGGCTTAGTAGAATGTTAAGAAATTCTTAGAGACTCAAAGCAAGTTCAAAATGAAAATGCTGGAAAGCTACCCTAGTCACACAGTTGCAAGTATGTCATGGAATTATTTAATAGTCCTTGTGTTTCTAGCAATTTTCAACACATTTTTGATATTTTATTTATGCTTTTAGAGCATAAAATTCTATGGCTCAGAAGCACTGTGGTTTTGTTTTGATAACCTGTCTTTTCTTTGAATCAAAACTTGCTTATTAGTATTGGAAATTAAATAGAAGTTAACCAATTTGTTCTTTATTTTGTCTTTAAGGCTTGTTGATGTCTGTAGTTTTATGTTCAGGACTTAATAACACTTGTAAATTCATCCTAGAAAGTTACTGCAGTAGCTGAGCACAATGGACCATTGCTGTGATGGCGAGAGGGTCTGGAGTTCAAGATCACGCTCATTTACATAAGTGTGTGAAACAGTTCCGGCTACATGACAATCTTTCTTGCAATAGCAAAAAGAGAAAAAAAAATCCCCAAAATGTACTATAATGGTAGATTTCCTCTCACTTTAAAAAAAAGAAAACATGCTTTTTGTTGCACTGATTTCTGCTTATATCATACAATGTATATTTAATGTTTCTGACATTTAAAATATTTTTCCATGACAAGATATTGATATTTAGATATTTTCTTTCTTCAGTGTCTGGATTAGAGGTTTGCTGGGGCACTTTTAGATGGCATTAAGTTAATAACATTGGTATATACATAAATTTAGTGCTCATATAGTATTTTTAAAAAGACAATTTATGTTAATTTAGCTATACTTTTATATTTAAAAGGTTTTAATTAACAGGTCAACTTCATTTCTAGCTGGACCTTGGGAGGGTGCTGAAGAGAAGACCAAGAAGCTTCCTCTTTACAGCATAACCTCTTCTCTAAAGTGAATAAATTTAACAGAGCAGAAGACAAAGTGACTAAGAAAGAGGTTTGCTCAAATGATGCTTCACACGGAAAGGAGAGACTTTCCTATAAAATCCAAAGAAACGTAGCACGCAAAATACAAGAAGGCTCAATTAATAATTCCAGGTTCATGTGTATTATATTAATATGAAGAATTACAATCATATTTAAATTGAATGTCTTTAGTCAGTGTATTGTACAGTATGAAATTATAGTAACATAATACTAAATTATGAAAAACATCATACTGAAGTGAGGTTCAAATGGCAAGATGGCAAGAAAAGCTCTATATTCCCACAGAATTCAAACTGTTATTTAAGGTCAGCATCAGAAAGATTTCTTGTGTGAATGATAGGGTTCAAATATTGTTGGAGCTTGTGTTTCTTTGACACATCTTTGGTGACAGCTATGCTAAACTCAACAAGTTTTCAGTTCACATGCTGGGTGGAGTAAAAACTATGAATTCAGTTATCATTTGGATGGAGTATGTTTTCAAGGCTTGTGTTTGGATGGCTTTGGACCAAAGTTTTAGTAGTAAGGGAAGGTCATAAAAGCCTCAGAAAGCATAACTTAGATGAAGAAAGTAGGTCAATAAAGCCTCTGACCTGAAGGGAATATATTGACCTGTCTCCTTTTCCTCTTTGATATCATAGGGTGGGAGGTCTTATTCTACCATGCCCTTCTATGTGAAGTTCCAGAGATCCAGGAAAAGTAAAACAAATGACCATGGCCTAAAACCTCAGAAATAATGAGTCAAATAAAACTTTCTTCCCTTTAAGGTATTTGTCATGGGTTATTGTTATTTTGTCACTGTGAAAGAAAAGTAACTAACACAACAACAAATCAAGGAGAATTGAGCATATGAACTAATCTATAGTTATGTCAGAATCAATAAGCAGCTCATTACCTTGACCTGTAATACTCATCAAACATAATATCTTACTAAATATGGCATCATCTGCAAGGAGAATCTAATTAACAAGATCTATACTATTGGAAAAGTTTCAAATCAACACACAACAGATAACCTCATGACCTTTCATACTGTTTTCTCCAAGTGCTGGAATGAATAAAAACATAGTCCCTTTGAGGAGTGTTGAATATGCTGGAACAGAAAAGCCAAATAAACAGGTTTATTAGAATATGAGACAAGGCTGTCTTCAGAAGGATATGCAATTTTTACTTTAAAAAAATTAATGCTACGAAGATTATAGTCTCTCATGGATATCAAAGTTTTGGTATCACCTACACCTTGTCATTTTGTGAGTTTGGAATTTTGGAAAAGTAACTGAAAACACTTCAAATTGTGGGTGATTGTTAAGACTAAATTGAGCAATGTGTGAGAAGAATGTAACACATAGGAAGAATTACACTGACATCATGTCTCTCTTGCTAGTGTTTATTTAATTTTGATGAGGTAAACAAAATCTATTACCAGAGAATAAAGAAAAACACAACTGATCCTAGTATATTTGGTTTTTTTGGGGGTGGGGACAAAAGGGAATCAGGATGGACCTGGGAGGAATGGCAATTGAATCTGATTGGGGTGTATTTATGAAGTTCCCAAATAATCAATAAAAATACTGAAAAAAAATATGAGACAAGGTACCCACCCTAGTTAACAATCTTCTCAGTTAATGAGTATTATCTACTATCAAAGAAACCAAGCAAAGTTTGTAAATGGCACAATAGGTTTATTTTCTAAATCTGTATTGAATTTTATGAATATTAGAGTTTAGAATTATTTTCAAGTTTAAATTTGGTTGGATTATTTGGTATGACCCTAAAAGTATCTTTTCATCCTGGTTGTTACAAGTGAGAGATAAAACCCTCTGATAACCATGTATGACTAGATCCTGAGTATTCATTGTATGTCTCATGCCTCAATAGAGGCAAAGGTGCTGACTAGACAGGCATCAAACTAGATCCATATCCTTATACTCATTTACAGTGAGTTATGTTGGTGGTCATTTCTCTGAGCACAGGCAGCTGGAAATGAGTAAGGTAAAAACTCCCGGTTTTACCAGGAACTCTGCTACATTTAGTTTCTCACCAGCCTTTCCTGTGTTATCCCCTTATGGTCTTATGACTCTAATCATTTACAATATTGTGGTTGTTTCAATAGATTTTGTGTTGGCCTTTCATTCTTCTTCACCATGGAAATGCTTGACAATCTTCTTCATCAGAAGTACTTGGTTTTTAATTGAGATCTTGCTCATATATCCCCCATGTTTATTATATTGATATGAAAAATTACAAACATTTTGAATTGACTGATTTAATTATTTTAGAGCAGCAAATTGTGGAACTCTAATACTTAATTATAAATAAACCATTTAGCTTGAATAAGAAGTTATTTTTCAAAATAATTCATCAGATAAATGAAAAAAATGAGGATTATTATTTTCCTGTCATAAACTACTACATATGAAAGAGTAACAAATAGTGATCAGCAAAGTGACTCAACAGACAGAGGTACTTGCTGCCAAGCTGGATGATTGAGGATCATATTTTATCCCAGTAATCCACATGGTAAAGTAAGAGAACTGACTCCTCCAACTTGTCTTTCAACAATAAAACGCACACACACACACACACACACACACACACAAACACACATCATTGTGGCATGTATTTGTGCATGTGCAACTCACACTAGGATACAAAATAAAATTTTTAAAAATGGAAAATAAATGTAAAAACACTTATGACATAGATTGGTTTAAAGGTAATAAAATCATGAAATTGATAGTTTTAATGACAAAAAAAGTGATGTATCAACAGCACTTATGTTTTCGAAGGACCTTCCTGATGTTTTTTTAAGAACCTTTTTTAAGTATATGAGTGTTTTGCCTTCATGATGTATGTGTACCATGTGTATGCCTGGTGCCCAGAAAGGCCAGAAGAGGGCACTGAGCCATCTAGAACTGGAATAGTAAAATAAAAAGGTAGTGACCTGTAGATATATGTCCCCTAAGAAAATGAATGTCCATAATAACATAAACAATGCAAAAAATAATGGCACTGCCTTGAATTTGGGCCATATTTTTAGAAATTAAACAATTATTTTTAAAAGTATGCTTTCCTTAAAATGGTTACACATTTGTGAATATGCTACATTCTCCACTTGTTGGCAGGAATTAGCCTTAAAGATTACAAAGGATTCAGGAATTATGGGCAAATGTAAGATGTCATAATTAATAAGAAGCCTGAGCTAATACGCCAACCAGTTTATAATTTATGAAGATGTCTGTGTGTTTCTTTGGGACTGAACATGTGTGGGACCAGGTGGGACAGAAACCTTGGTCAACAAATGGTTCCAACATGGACAACTACATCCATATAAAACCCAAGAGAGTTTGAGAAGGAATTCAACAAAAAGAGCAGAGTTAAGAATAGATTCTTGGTAGCATTTTCTCAGGTGGGCTTTGTTTGCTAGAGACAAGCACTCTCATTTAAGAGAGGCTTACTGACTCAGCTTCAGCTGCAAAACCTTACAGCTCTTTTTAGAGGTCCTGCCACCAAACACTTAAATGGTGTTCATGAATTGCCAACAACATGCTTCTTGGTGGTGTCATGGACCTTGAAACACCATAGAGTTGTGGCAATAAATATGACTCCGGCTAGTACTTCTACCATGAGGCTAGACTCTCAGAAAGGTAAGGAATGGTATGGATTTAGCTCTTAAAGTCATGGCTTTAATCCTAGCCACATCACTTAGCAATTAAAAGACACATTTGGTCAGAAAAAGAGAGATATACATTAAAGATAGATTCAGATGAAGAAATCCTCTAAATAGTTCACAATGTTTTAAAAATATATGTAGGCTTGGGAATGAAAAGAAAAAAGGATGTGGTTTAATCCAAACACTGGGAAACAAAGGCAGGCGGATCTCTGCTAGTTGAAGATATGGTGACAAGCACCTTTAATCCCAACACTTGGGAGTTCAAGGACAGCCTGGTCTTCACAGTGAGTTCCAGGAGAGCCAAAGACACCCAAGGAACCCTGTCTCAAAAAGCCAAATATTAAGAATAAAAATAAATGAAATGAAGTTTAAAATAAAGCCACATAAAGATGAAAAATATACAAAGAGTCTGGACACTATATGTTATTATGCTGTCTTTAAGTTTGTTTGATGGCTGAAGGAGGAGCAAAAGCTACTAAAAGATATTTAATTACAAATGCTGCTGGATTAATCCAACATATACATTTTGAAAATGCCTTGATTTCAAAATTTAAGTAAAAAGTTATGTTACTTTGGAGAAGAGGTTTTGCTTCTGTTTTCACAGGAAATAAGAGACTGTAGATTCATTCTGAGCTAAGAAAAATCAGGTTTGATCAAGAAAGACTCTGAAGAATCTCCAATAGAAGCATATGGTCCAGATGATCCAACATTTCAGAGGATCTCTGTTGAAGTTTCCTCTCAATTCCACATCCAGTACAACCTCAAGATCAGATAACCTATCAGAGGGCTCATCCCTGGGGAAGACTGATCCTTCTACTCTCAGATGTCATTAAGCACACATAGTTCTTCACCAAGTTTGGGTCTTGGGACCTTCTATCCACATTAGCATGCTTACTGGTGCTGTCACTGCTCAGGTTTTGTTTAGGCAACCAAGCCATTGGGATTGTAAACTAGATGTGTTTCCTGTTAAAGGATATGCTCCTAGATATGTCTCCCCGGACTCTGAAGATAAAGACACCTGTTTAACAAACAAAAATACTACAAACCTTAGCTAAATCTTTAGCACCCATGTAAGAGTGAAAGATGATGCCAAACTCTCAAAGGTGTTCTATGATCTCCACATTGGCACAGTGGTAAGTGAACCAACACACATCATAAACATACACACCTATAATATAAAATAAGTCTAACCCAGATTGTAGAGGACAAAATAAGGCATTGGAAATGTCATATTAAACATAGCCATTCCAGATATGTGCTATTCTAAAATCCAACTGTAAAACAGAAAATAGATATTGAAATGCATGCTCTTTTCTCAGCCTACAACTTCAAAAAGTCAGATCAAAAAATGTGTAAAAATTTTAATGGCAAATGGAGATTTTAACATGTAGCATATACAGGAAAAGTGCTGGTATAATTAAAAAAACTTTTTTTTTCCTTAGGAATAGAATGTGTCTGGGCCATTACCTAAATTTCCACATTTAGGATGTCCCATAAAAGTCTATATCTGAGAAAGATTGATGTAATACAGGCAGATACTTGATTTAAAAATCATATATTTTTCTCAATAGAAATGCATATTAAATATGAATAACTATCAGGCAATTTTATTTTGTTCTGGGCAATTTAAATTTCAACTGTCTTTGAGATTTCAAGAATTTAGTCCCAGATTCAAATATTATGTCATCATCATATGTATTATTTTAAGTAAAATATGGTTGCACACCTTCTTAGGCCAGGATGGAAGGGGAAAGGCCTTGGGCTTCCCACAGGGCAGGGTACCCTGCCCCCTCTTAAGGAAGCAGGGGGAGGGAGGAGGGATACTGGGGGAGTGGGTAGGACCGGGGACAAGGGGAGTAAATGTAAATTTCTCTTTTAACAATAAAAAAATCACAAAATATTTAAATGATAAACCTACAGGATTATGCAAACCAACTCTCAGACAAAATACAGTGTAAAAAGGTAGCAGTTTGGAAACTAGAACTTGATTATTAATAAATTACATCCTTAGGTACCCATGAGAAAGGACAATTGCCCAGGAGGGTAAATTTGTCTGAGTAACATCCTAATGCTCATTTGTTTCAAGAAAGGAGACAGCAACTAATAGAGTAATCTTAAACTACAACTTTTCTATTTTCTTTTTAATGAGATAGAGTTTACAGTTCCTTAGGTCCCCGTGTTCTCCTTCTGTCTTCCACTTAGCTGCTGGACCTTCTGATCTCCACCATTCGAATTCAGGTGAAACAGAATGTCACAATGGCAACAAAGGCAATGCTCGCCCAGAAGTGGGGCGCCCTCAAAGGATGAGAGCAAGCAATGCCCAGAGAGAGTATTGACCCGTTTACAATAATGGCAGGTGGTTTCCTTGTTTGCTCTTTGTAAGCCTGTTTTATACTCTTGTAAAGACTCTGGGACAGACCACATTTCTACAGGCTGTCTTCTTCTCCAGGTCTGTTTGGACCAGCTCTTATAGGAGGTGGCCTTCACGTGTAACATTGTTTTGATAGATACTAATGTTTTACATTTGGGGCTCTTTAAACATTCCGAGAAGAGAAGCTCAAAATGTTGTCTATCAAAGTCAGAGCTATAACTCACATACAGTAGAGAGTCTTGCTGATCCAGTTCTTAGTTTCTCAGTCTGTTGTGAAAAGTAATTCAGCTTTAAAATTCCTTGGAGGTAGAGGAGGTAGACACAGAATAAGATCCAGAAGGGCTGCAAAGTTGACATATGCAAAAATTCTTGCACCATTTAAAGCAAATTTACTGTATTCTACCTTAAGTAGATTTAAGAACTATTCTCAAGCTGAGAATTGAAATTCCATTTCCAAGTGAATAATGCTAGAACTGAGGGAAAATTGGCTGAAATTCTTTTTTGGACATTGCTTTAGTTTGGGTGGGTGCTTGTAAAATTGCTGTGTTCGAATACTAATCTCCTAATTCATGTTCATTCAATTTGGAGTATGGACACTGGAAGCAGCTCAGGTTACATGGTGGATGAGCTTCTTTATAGGAACGGAAGTGAGACCTGAGCACACACACACACTCCACTTTTCCTCCTATGATTCTTTCTACCTTGTTACAATGAAATCAAAACTCATTACTACATTTTGAAAGGTTCATTTTCCTCTCCCCAGCTCCTGCACTATAAAAAATATTTATTTTTGAAATTATCCAATTTGTGGTACCTTGCATAACATAAGAAAAAATCAAATAATAAATATGTTTTGTCATTTAAGATAAGGAAACATCATTTAAATACCCCAGGCAGACATTGTAAAATGGACGCATGCTAGAAGCATTTATATACTATTTTAAACAAATATTCTCTGACCTAGTAATTGTGTTGGCACAGGATGTGTGGTCTTTGAAACAGGAAAAGCCATCAGTATGGAATGTTTCATATTTGAGATGTTACTTTTAAAGTGCTTTTCTCGTGTATGTTAAAATACTTATTTCTTAGTCCAGGCCTAGACTCATGTGTTTTGCTCATATTGTTATAAAAATGCTTTAATTTTGCTGTTAGTAAAATAAAACAAATGACTTAAAACATACGTCAGATCTCATTTGAAGGAAATAAGAAAAGACTTGCAGGGAAAATTTAGTAAGATTTGGAAACTATTTCTCATCAGATAATCTATATTGCTATAAGGTCAGGTCTTCGTTCTACCCTTGATTTAGTTATCATGGGTAAAGCTTTAAGATACTCATTCAATTACTTGAAAAACTATCATTTTCTTTTCTTTTCCTCCAACATCCATTGTTTCACATAAGGTTTTCTTTCAGTTCAGCAGTATGACTGGAGACAAATCACTGAATTTTCTGAATACATTCTGCATCCTCAATTGAGTTGTAAGTGACTTGCACTGGTAGGGATAGGGAGAAAAATGGTATTTAAAATGAAGTCTGTACATTTCTTCAAAGATGGTATAGGGAGGAAACATGAATTGTTCCACCTACCAAGTAAGGGTCACATCAACACTACAACAAATACAGCGATAAAGAGAGAAAAATGCAACAGATTTATTTAATCCACATTACACCAGAGGCTTCCAAAATTGAGATCCTCAAGGTCTGTTTTGTACTCTAGTTAACTGTAAAATGCACACTCAGGTAGCAGTCTGTCTGAAAGAAGACAACTGTAAAAGTAGACTGGGTGAGGAAGACAATTCTTCCAGATTCTACACAGATGGTAGGCTTCTCACGCCTTTCACCCAATTATCAGGCAGAATCCTTTAGACCAGGTAGCTTATAGGAAGAAAGTAGAGACCGATCTTTGTAGAATGTGTCTTGCTTTGAGGAAGCAGGCTTTGAGGAACTTTGGTCCACGTAACAGAAGAAGGATTTTATTTTCTGTCATCGCTTTAGGAGAAGAAGAAAGTAGGTGAAACAGAGGCAGGATGGGAGGAGGAAGTTGGCAAAACAGTTTGAGATCTAACATGAATAATGTACCCTGAAAGCAGTGACCAGAAGCCATTTCAATGGACATCCAATAACATGATCCTTTATATAAAGACAGAAAGCAATTCCTCACTCCTTGGGGAAATAAAAGAACCTTTCCACTGTCAGCATAGGCATGGGACTGAATGGACAATTGGTCATCTGAGTACTTGAAAAGATAAACACCTATAGAGAATGGATTAGCCAGAGCAGAATTTACAGCTTGGTAGTTCAGCTGAAAAAGTTCCTTTAAAGCAAGTAAGCTTTGGTGGTGGGGCGATTAGTAATAACAACCAAAGCAAAACACACAACCCTGAATGAAAGCACAGTGATTTTCACCACAGGCCTCACAAAACTGCATCATTTTGAATTCCCCAATTATGCCTGCTCACTGCACTTAGGTGAAGAAAAGCACAGAAGCAATTCTGTGTTCTTTATTGCTTCAAATGACCTAGTTCAAAGCGAGGTGGCCGACCACGGTGTTCTGTCATCGCACACTGACCCTTTAGAGCCCATTGTGAATAATTTCTAACCCCAGATTTTCAACACACATGCTCACTTGTCCAAATCATTTGTTCAGGTCAAATAAAAATACTGCATTTATAGTAGTGGTAAAGAGGGTGAGAGAAATTGGCACAGGTATACACATACATTTATTTTAAAAGAGTTTCCCAATTAAAATAGTATTTACTAGAAAATATTGAAGTAATGTCATATAGCTAATATTTTACTTCCCAATTTTAGTGGTAAAGATTGAAGGACTAGCATTTAAATTTTACTGGTTTTTGTTTAACTGTTAGAAACAAATTAAATTAGGAGAAGATCATAGTTAAATACTACAATAGATACCAAAATGTCTATAGTAAATTAACAACCTCCATACACTCATAGGATTCCTGAACAGCGTTGTAATTGCTTTCCAATAAAGGAAGGGATGGTGGCAATAGTTATCCAGGCTTTAATATGAAAATGTTTGAATTACTGGGTTTTTTTCTTTTTAGGTGTTTTTTGACACAGTTTCTTAGTTTAGCCCTGACTGTCCTGGAACTAGCTCTGCAGATTATTAAAAATTTTAAAGATAAAATTTGTCTGAATATTACACATATTTAATTTATATAAGTGAGTACCTAGAATACCCCTTAACATTTTATTATCTCATATGGATCATCATAGGAACCATTTAAACATCTATCATGGAAAAATTTCAAAATTTCCCATGGGCTTCTGAAGCAATATTCCATGGATTAAGTAGCTGGAGAAGACTATGTACTGCAGAATGCAGAATCTGTCAGTAACACAATTAAGAACTCAGTATGTCGGGTATGTTTCTAAATTGTTATAAATGTATGATTTTATAAATCATTTAGTGAATAATAATCATGTTATAAGACCCTATTATGCACGTGTGAAGTTGTTTCAACTTGCTAAATACTTAGAGAAATAATCACTGATAACAGGTGATTTATTTAAATTATGTAAGTATGTATAAAATTATTCCTATTATAACTTGGCATTGTCCAAGCTTTTTAATAACTTTATATAATTATGCTTTTATTTCATTTCCTCTCTCATATGTGTGTGCATGTGCGTGTGCATGTGTGTGTTTCTGTGCATATAATGACTTTCCACTCTTTATGGCTAACAGCATGCACTATATTCCTGCTGAGGCATTGCTTTATAGCCCAGAAATCAATTTTCAAACATAATCAAAATGATCAAATAAAGAAGTTAACATACATCTAGAGACTATTAATATGACTCTTATTATCTATCAGTTTTTATTATATATTTTGTGTTAGTCTGTAAGTAGTCATAAAATAAATTATCTCTTTTATCCAGATAGTCTTACATTATACCTATTAAGCTACTAAGTTATCAGGTGAGTAAAACTGTAAGCCACCAGAAATTCTATTTCACTTTTGTTGTGTTTGCCTCCATATGTGAATCAGGAATAAGACAGGGATATAAGCAAAGTACATAGACACCGTGAGAGGCTTCCATCAATTTTCAGTGATTATGGATCCCTCAAACTGTTTTCTGATTCTTTAGAAGAAAAGAGTATAAGATTAGCTCTCTTTTAGTGATTGTAGTCAACAGTGTTTAATGTCTGAAAGTTCCTCATGAGGAATAACACAATAATATGGACAATTATGTTATGTGTTCCAGTAAAAGTTCTGAATCAAGGAGCTATAAAATAGATTATATGTACTAAGGTGATATCTGTCTCAACAGCAAGGCTCTAAACTCTGAAGAGGCCAGCGATGAGTACAATCATCCTCCCTCTAAAAGAATATAGCTGCTTTTCAGATCTAAGACCGTCAAGTACCCCTTTTCATGTCATGTAATAATATTGTCTTTGTGAAGGTTGTAAAATTATTCTATAAATATTATTGTTTTGCCTTTATGTTTATCTGTATACCATATGCCTTTATGGTTCCCATGGAGGCCAGAAGAAGGCATGGAAACTCTGAGACTGGAGTTATAGAGGATTATGAACCACTATGTAGGTGGAGGGAATCAAATCTGGGTCCTTTGGAATACTTCTGCATCTTCCATCTCATCAACTTCATAGCCTGCACCTTGATGTGGAGTCTTAGTTAAGGTCTAATATTCATCCTCATTGGACTTGACTGTATGTAGACTCACCTAGGAGATGTACTTGGCATATATTTGTGAATGAGCTTTTAGAGGTTTAAACTGAAATGAAAAGATCCACATTGAATGTGGTGACCACCACCTCATGGCCTGGGTTCCTGAACTTAACGAAAAAGTAATGTAGAAATCTAACAGAGAATGGCCAGTCTTCCCGGTCTGCTACCTGATACATCTGCATGTGAGCCAACAACCTTACTTTATTGCCATTGTTTTTTGCCCACTACATAGACTATACCTTTTAGAACAAAAATAAATTATTTTTTTCTTAAGCCATGCTTTTGCAGCAATCCCACTGAGAAAAGGAAATAACACACACTTCTAGGGAGTAATAGGACATTTCTTTAGAAAGCATGAGTCTATTCTACCTAACCCTTGGAAACATTAGGGAAATTCAGAAAGAACTTGGAAATATAAGCACGGGAAATCCCAGTTCTCTGCTGCCTAATAGCCTAATAGACAGTTCTTATGGGAATATGGAAGATTAGAATATTGATAGAAATTCAGACAAGGAATATTGTTTATGAGGTTTCAGGGAGGAATTAGTCTAGAATCATTCATGCAATAATGTGGAAAAATTTGGCTACACTTTTGTCCATGGATTACAAATAAAAGTGGTGCTAATTGTTTTAAAGTGGTGAACTAAATCATGTAAAGATAACATTTTAATTTTAATATATAACATGTGGGCTGGTTTTTTTTTTTTGGCTACTGCTTACTTTCTCAGAGTGACAGTGAAAGATAACAAGAGATTTAAAAATGTTCAGTTTGGTCAGAAAAGCAGCCTGTACAAAAAGCTAAAGACAAATTGGAAGTAGATGAAGGCCTACAATTGCTAAAGAATGGAGTGTTGTTCCAGAGAACTCAATAGGAAGATATGAATTGTGACTTCCAGCCAACACCTTTTCTCTCAAGCCCTCAAATTCACATGAAAAGATTTTCTGAGCAAAGAAAGCCTCCAGGGCACATTGCAAAAGCAGAGACAACTAGGGAAATGTTTTCCGTGTTTAGCTGCAAAGCACACAGATGCCTAAGGGGCAGGCTACATTTCAGCATGGCAGCAGACTTGACATCATTCACAAGGTGCTGGTATTTCAGATGCATGAAATGCAATACACTGTTTATAATACGGAGCCTTGCACCAATATTCCAGAAAGACACTGAGGCCACACAATGTTTAACATAATTGGAACCCCTGAGCAGCGTACCTAAAGATGCACATGAAGCTATATAAGTATTAATTTAAGTTCTGATGAAGACCTTGTGATATTCAAAGTTGAAGTCACACGGGATATCCACAAAGGAAAATTGCTGCAGGCAGCCTCTCTGGAAAATCAGTTTGAAAGTTTTGAACATAGAGCTGCTGTATGAGTGAGGCAAATAAATCTTGGGTATATAACCAAAAGATTCTATATCTTAGTAAAGAGTTCTTTACGTAGCCCTGTTTATTGTTTAACTATCTGTAGCATCCAGGAAATGGAATAAGGTAGTTCCTTCAACAAATGAATGGCTAAAGACAAAGTGCTACATATACACGATGATTATTTATATAATTGAAGAAAAATCAGTAATATTTGCAGATGAGTGTGACTTCAAATCATTGAAAAGCACACTTAGTTTCAGAAAGACAATTCTAAGTATTTTTTCACATAAAGAAACTTTATTTAAAATTGAATATATGCATGTGTATGTTGATCTGTGTCTCTGTCTCTCTTTTATCTCGTATGTGTGTAACAAAACTACATTATATGAGAAATTATGAGAATTATATGAGAAGAATATATAATACATATTACAAAAATATAGGTGACCATAAATTCTGAAATCCCATATATATATGAAGAGACCTTGATGGAATTCATAACTTTATATTTTAACCTAAAATGTAATACAAATAAATTTTATAATATACATTTTAAATCTTCAGAAACTGAGCATTGATTTGATTCTTACACAGCCTGAATCCATTGTCTGATACTAATTTTATCTTGTTTTAACTTTGTCACTATTTAAAAATGATTCTCACTTAAAGATCACAATGGTAGTATTGCATACTTTTCTAGAACATAATTACTTCTCCAACTTATAGGTTTGTTTATAAATTCATCACTTATTTTAAAATTCTGACCACTTAATATTTCACATCCTAAAAATCTGACATAGTTTGGCAATGAATTGGAACCTCAAGAGATGTGTTACTTCAATATATTAGGTGCACGCTTGGAATGGACTCAAAATAAACAAGTGAATCGGCTAATGTTTTAGAGGTTGGAAAACAAGGCACCGTTGGTGCTTCATTTTCCTTAAAAGTAGATGCCATGTGTTGCCAAAAGTAGACCTTCATAATCCACAGTAAGACAAGTGGATGGACGGCTGAGCAGCAAAGAAAGGTGAAGGCATGTGAGCAACTAAAAGATGTGCAGAGTAATCAGGGTTATTTGATGAATTTTCGTCTAGTGTAGCAAATTTTATGTCCTTACAAGAATGCAAATGTGTTCATCTTAAAACACAGCTTGTTGAGAAATCTCAGAGTGGTTTATTTTTAATTTATTCTACTGCTTTTTTCTGAACACTGTATTTATTTTTTTTCAGTTCATCAGATACACCATCACAAACATTAGTTTATTTGTCTTGAGTTATGATTAAAAGGTGATCTCTAAAGATTTCAAGTGGAGTTATAGCCACTTAATGGCCCACACTGGAGCTTTTAAAAAATTCCTGTATGCATTAGCAAAAGTAAATATGTTTAGTGATCATTTATATCCAAGACAATACTGTATGTTCAGAAGGGATTTGAAAATAAATAAAACATACTTAAAATCAGTAAACGTATGTAGTGTTTTAAAGGATAAAAATTTTAACAAGGCAAAAGCAGATCACAAACCAGTATTTATTGAACATTAATGCACAATAGCTATAATAGAAAATGTGATGAGAATTAAGCCACAGTGTAGAATAGAAAAAAAGAAAAAAACTATATAAATGTGCAAAATTACCTACAAATGATTTGAACTTCTAAAGGAATAAAAAGAAGGGCAGAAAAGAATAAAAACTTATTGTGTGATTTTAAAATCTGTCATTGTGTAAAAAATAAGTTTTAAAAATTGATAATTTTTTTAAAAATATACAAAATAAGGTCATGATAAGTCAAAGGCTATTTGCAAAATATGAATATTATTTCTTGGCTGTAAGGCTCTTCAATTCTAGTGAACTCTAGAATCTGACACATATTAGTTACATTTCTTGTTACTGTGCACAAAAGCCCGATTAAAAGAACAATGTAAGGCAGGATGTTTGATAGTGGGCGATGGTTTAGGAAGGCTTTCTGTGTGTTATGACGTGAAAGCATGGTGACTGAGCACCGCGGTCCAAAGTGCTTAGATCACGTTGAGGTGATGTGCTCGCATTCTGAGAACACAGAGCAGAACTAGAAGTGAGCATAACTTTCAGGGCCTGATTCTCATTACCAACTTCAGTCAAATCGTTGCCACATTCCAACTCTTCTATAACCTCCCAATGCAGCACCATAACAGAGGACCAAGTGTACAAAGAAATACATCTATGGGAGATGTTTTGCATTCAAACCATAATAGGCCACTTTGGTGAGGAGAAGAACTTTAGAAAACTTCAGCTGTTATGAAGATAATTAGAATGTCAAAGAGAACATCATGTATTAAAGATTAGGAATGAAGGAGACATTAATGGAGTTTACTGCTGTGTTTACTATTGTCAATCATCTTCAGGGGTGCAATTTAAAAACTGTTTCATTAATGTGCTAATAAGTTTATTATGAGAATTGAAAAAGGAAATTTGGGGGCAAAAATAGAATTTTCATCCAAAAACACTTGCAATTAATAAACAACAATGAATTATTTTGTTATTAAATTACATTTGCTCTATTGCAGTAGTGCACTTACAAAATTTAAAGCTCTATATTACTTCTGTGTTATGTGAACACATTATGTGTCAACTTCAAAGAGAAAAGATTTATTTTGTCTCATAGTTTTTGGTTTGTGATAGAAAGGAATTAGAGTAACTCATTATGGTGATAGGAATGGATGGTAAAGGCTGTTCGCACTATGAGAGACCAGAAAGCAGAGGGAAAAATGGGAAGTAGGGTATAGATATAACCATAAAAACCATGAATGAGCACACTGACAGATTGTCCAATACCAGGTAATCAGTACTAGACAAATATTCATGCAATCATCATTGATTGGATTCAGAAGAATGTATGTGTGTGTGTGCATGTGTGTGTGTGTGTGTGTGATAATATGTAAAGAAGCAGTCATAAAATTGAGAGTGAGTAGAAGAACCTTAAGGGACAGAGGAAGGGGTAGAATGATACAAACTACACTATTTGTATACAAAAATAAAAATCAAGTTAATAAAACCATTTTAAATTCTAAAAATAATCTTCCACTTATCATTCACAAGATTTTGGGTTTACTGCATGAAGCAAAACACATTAAGCCCAATCTGAAAAGTCTCCATTGTTTAAAAGATTCAATATTTCTCACAAGTCTGAGTCCCATGCTTCTAATGAGACTTGGAATTATGTCTTACCTGTGTGATGACTATGGGAAAAAAAGAAGGAAAGAAAGAGAAGAAAGAGAGAGGATGAGGGAAAGAGAGGGGGAGGGAGGGAGGGGAGAGAGAGAGTTTTGGATATATATATCCAATGTCGATTGTCAGAGTAAAACTTACCATCCCTAAAAGGAAAAACAAAAATAACAGGAAGGAAAATTTGGACTGAAGCAAAACTAAGAGCAACAGAGACAGAGCAAATGTCAAATTTGATATCTAAATGACCAGTGAAATAGTAACTTGTGTGAACTCCAATGGACAGTGGTATCCTTACTCTTACAGCTTTGCCTTTGGCAGAACACAATGCTCCTTGGACTGTCTTTCCTAATTCAGTACCTGCAACTGTTCTTGTTGGACAGCTTCTCTTCCAGATATTTCTAACATTCTGTGTCTCCTTTGCAGGCTTCAGCTTACCGCATCACATATCACTTTTCAACTTATTCCCTTCAGAGAATCCTAAATGTCCTGAATGTGCCCCCATTACAGATCGTGTTCTAATGAGAGCTTTTAGGGGGAAAGCCACAATGCTCTATCAGGCTTCAGAGAGGACGCTTCAGCCAGTGAAAGGTTTGGGATCTGAAGGTGGAAGGAATCTCCCATTCTATACTTTTCCACATCTATTTCATTATTGTTATGTGTCCAACTCTCTAATTCTAATTCTAATTCTCTGATTCTCTCCTGCTCTACTTCTAATTTTTCCTAGCTTCTTCTAGATTTTTGTGAAGACAACTTAGTATCTCCCCAAAACTTGCATTGTATTTTGTAATCTCTTCTGATGTGCATATGTAATCACCTGATTACATTTCAGACTCATGGGCATATATATCTTTCACCTATAAACTGTCTTTTTTTTCCAGGAGCTTTGAAATTACAAGAGTTGTCTCCTTTTTGTCAAAAGCACATTCCTAGGGCAAGCAATAGGGAACTGAGCAATTACCATGGCAACACAAGGATCCAAGATTACAGAAGTAAGAATATGACCAGACAGGGTGGGTGGCACAGTGGCCAGTAACAAACTATGGAACATAGATCTATTGTTAACAGACTGGTAAGTGAAAAATTGGGTGCTTTGTATAATAACCTTGGTTGGGCATCTGCATCTTTGACCTTGTATATAGCTGTAAGGTTTCTTATTTTTGCATTATTACACAAAGCCTTTAGTAGATTGAACTTGCTTTGAGGTAAATGTGAGCTAATTGTGTGCAGTTTGTGTTAGACTGAAAAAAAAACTTTATGTTTTGAAATAATCTGAGTTAAAAGGAACAAAGCAGGTTCTAAAATGTTTACACTTAAGTATAAATGAATTAAAGACCTCAATATAAATCCGACCATACTGAACCTCATAGAAGAGAAAGTGGGAAGTAGCCTACAACAATTGGGCACAAGAG
>JAQHUG010000219.1:1059879-1108367 GCA_028555095.1 Dicrostonyx torquatus
AGATTCTTTCTTCCATCTCTTGTATTCTGTTGGCTATACTTGTCTCTGCTGATCCTGTTGGTTTAACCAGCTTTTCCATGTCTAGCCATCTCTCTGTTTGTGTTTTCTCATAATGAAACATGTCCTAATATATTCTATATATCAGTTATACAGCCAAATGAAAGATCATTGTCCTGACCACCGACAGACATATGTGCCCATAAGACTGAGAGGTAAACAAGACATTACATATATACATAAGTGCTGCGGGAGCTCTTTCTGCTCCTTTAGCCAATAACCCTTAAGATATCAGTCCACTGGGGCATGGTTTCATTCATTTTAAAAAAGCAGTGGCATCCCTCTGCTCACTCTCTTACTTCCAGCTCCCATTGCTACTACTAGACTCTCTGTTTCCTGTTTGCGACTAGAGGACTGTGGTGTAGGATGGTGTTCTGTAAGTTTTTCCCCCTCCAATAAATAACTCCATTTAATCAAACTGCTGTAGGATTGTTTTGTGTCTTTACATAAGAAGAGATTACACAATACAATGCAAGTTTTGGGGAGACAACAAGTTGCCTTCACAAAAGTGAGCAATAGTTTCTCAAATCGATGGTACTGCAGACCTTCCTAGGACAGTATTAATCGCCAAAAGATAATCACTCCTCTGGTGGATTGACATCTCAACACTAGTTGTGACTGACTGACTCAAGCACCCTGACAATGTTCCCTTCACATTTTTTCACATATTTCTGCTTCAACTTATATTGTTGTTTCAACGTAGACCCAGCAGAAAGCAGTTAATGATAAAAGTACCACAGCTTGAATAATTAATTGTCTGAAAATTTTCTAGTACAAATTAATTGAAGAAATAGTTTCTCATTTGCTCTCACTGTAACTTTCAGTGTATAGGTATGAAGAAAAGCTGTTTTGTTGTTGTTGTTGTTGTTGTTAGACTATAACATTGGTGTAAGGAGGGTTCTTCTGTATTTTGTGTTGCTTTTGTTGGTTAATAAAGAAACTGTCTTGGCCTTTTGATAGGGCAGGACTTAGATAGGAAGGGAAAAGACAAGAGAAGGCTGGGGAGAAGGAAAGATGCCAGATGCCATGATTCTCTGGCCCAAGATGGATGGAGATTAGGATTTTCTGGTAAGCCACCACCTCGTGGTGACACACAGACTTTTAGAAATAGCTTAGTTTAAGATGTGAGAGTTAGCCAAGAAGAGGGTAGTGATAATGAGCCAGGCAGAGTTTAAATGAATACAGCTTGTGTGTAATTATTCCAGGTATAACCCAGGGCCAAAAGCAGGCTGGCGGCTGGAGCTAGGCAGCGGTGGGACACATCCTGCTCCTCCTCATGACTACATAACATGAATAGCACACATTTAATTTTTGCAGACACCATATCCCTATCTAAAACCTTAGGGAACTGTCTGCCCTTCTTTTTTCTTTCTGCTATCCCAAACTCCTACCATTGTACCGGCCATGTGGCTAACATAGATAAGAACAACGGATTAATATAAGTTATAAGAGCTAGTAAGAACCCTGAGCTAATGGGCCAATCAGTTTATAACCTATTGTAGACTCTCTGTGTGATTTTCTTTGGGGCTTGCTGGCTGTGGGGTACCAGGTGGGACAGTAACCCCAACAAGCAGGAGGACCCTCATGTTACACTTCAGAGCCATGACCACATTTTCTCAGCTGGACAGCTTACATGTTGCTTCCTTGGTAGTCTGCACAGGAATGTGGTAAGAGCTTCCTTCTTCCCTATTTTCCCTGTGCCCCCTCTACTTCCTGCCTGGTTTTCCCACCTATACTTCCTGCCTGGCCAGTCAGTGTTTATTTAAAACATGATTGACAGAATACAGACAATTCTCCCACACATTGAAGTTTTTTAAAATTTAAGTATGTTGTTTATTTTCAACTAGCAATGATTTTTCTGATATAACTTCTATCAAAATACTATATTTCCTCTGTATTTGATTCTAGTGATCTTTTTGTTTATAGTTTTTGGCTGCTATTGTTCCTTTTTATTTCTAAGTTTTATGTACTTTTAGTCATAATTCTTTTTCTATAAATAGTTGTCACTGTGATTTCACACATGAAATTTAAAAAGCCTTTGATTTCAGTTTTATGACAGTCTTTTGCCACAGCTCAACAATTCACTAGGAGATATTTTATTATATTTGAAATCAAAATGAAGGGCTATGATTATCATAATTTTCCAGAGATATTCCCTTTTTATGATTGTGTGTTAACTGTTTAGAGTTATGCTTTTGATCCTCTCTTCTTTTTGTTACAGAAATAATCAAGCCTAAGTTTCCTTGCATTCTATGGTCTTTGCAAGTTCCTGTATGTTACTTAGCTCTGTTTGTAGACTGTTGATCTTGATTTCACAGCATAATTTCTGACATCTTATCTCTCCATTTTTAAGTTTCAGATTATCTTTTTACTTTCTATTTTTGTGTATGCATATGTGTACTTTTTCATAAAACATGTATGTGGGGGCCATAAGAGTATTCCAAAATTCTGTGGAGCGGCGGTTAAAAGCATTTTGTGAATTCTGGGAAATGACTTTATTACTCATAACTGTGTTGCTTTCTCCACAACACCTGATTCCAATTTTTATTTCAAATTGAGATCTTTCTGGAATCATATCATCACCTATACCTAATTACCCAATATATCTAATAGCATTCACCTCATACTTTAAAACCTCAATTCAATGTTTTCTTGCCAAGTATTACAGGCTCATAATATATTCATTATAGATCTTTCAAATTATGTGAAATCATTATATTTCACAGGTAAATGTTTTATAAAATGTCTTTACTTTGTATCTTTTTCCTAATTCATTAAATTTAGTTATCCCATTTTCCTTCTTTTCTTTCCTATACTTCCTGTGTCTACCAAACCTAATACTTCCTCCAAAATCCATGATTTCCTCTACTTTTCTTTCGTGATTATTGTTATTTATATCCGTGTATGTCTCTCTTAGGGTCCTCTTTGTTGCCCAGGTTCTCTGGGATTGTAAATTGAAAACTGTATTTTTTTTCTTTTCTTGCTTTATGTTTAATAGCAAATTATGAGTGAATACATGTGATATTTGTCTTTCTGGGTCTGTGTTACATCACTCAATATGATGTTTTCTAGATTCATCCATTTGCCTACAAATTTCAAGGTCTCATTTTTCCTGCTGTGTAGTACTCCATTGTGTAAATGTACTACATTTTCCATATCCATTATTAAGTTGCGGAGCATTTAGTTTTTTTCCAAGTTCTGGCTTTGACAAACAATGCTGCTCTGAACATACTTGAACACGTGTCATTGTTGTACGATTGCAGCTTACAGAATTCTTAACAAATATTAATTTCCTCATATATTCATTATGTGAAGGGCCATACTATTCCTGTACTTTGTGTGTTTGTTGGGGCAATGGAAGTTCAACTTGGGAGACAGAGATTTTGCTTCATAATAAGAAGTCAAAAGTTCCTGAGATTAGAGGATAAAGAATATAATACTACTAAGGTCTACATTGGGAAATTTCCTTCTGCCTTACTGGTCAAAAGATCCCATAATGCAAATGTGAGGACTCACTGATACTGAAAAGCATTCCAGCAGAAGTGAAGGAAATATATTGGCTGCTGAATGGTGAGGGGCAACCCACATTTTTTTATTTTTATCTTCTCAAACACTTACTGGCTGCATTATTTTCATCCAGGCAGTGACAAAAGTGTCTTTAATGCTTATTCTATTCCTGAACTAATTGAAGATCTCAACAATATCCTTTTCTGCTCCTTCTGGTATAGACATGTGTCAATATTTTCTGTGTCAGCAATTTCATGTTTATTCTACATTATACAGTAACCTTTGTCTTAACTTAGCTTAATATTGACAATATACCTCTCCTAATTGACACTGGTTCTCAAATTCTAAATGTAACATATCCCTTATCTATATATACAATCTATACTGTTATCCTTGAACCAAACATAAACATATTAACATAGGTATGCCTATATATGTAAAAAGATATGAATTTTTGCATTTTGCCAATATTTGGTTTAACTTTTCTATGCTAGAGCTATACATAAATAATACAATAGAAAATAAATGTTAAATGTATGAATGAGAGTTGAAAAGAAAATGTGAGATTTTTAAGTGGAACTTAAAGTGGAATTAGTTCAGAAGATATTAGGTCAAAATGTACTTTGGAATTTTGTAGTTGTTTCTATAGTTTTCCTACCAATTCCTGTAGTCAAATTGTTCTCATTTCTTGTGAAGGCCTTTGCCATTTAATGGTCACAGTGTTTTCAACTTCTTTATTTTAATCAGTTAAGGGCAGAATGTTTGATTGCTAAGGATATTTGCTTATGTGGGGGCTGTGCTTCAGAGATAGGAAGTTCATAGAATGACATTTCATATGTGGCAAAAACAGATGTGCTTGTATTCTGTCTTCAGTTCCTGTAAAAAAATCAGGCAGATTCTGATATATATCCATCAATTATCAAAAGTTAACCTTAAAATAATACATGAATCTTCCTGACTGAAGTCTTACTCACAGAAAGTGTAGGAAGTATAGGCTATCACGACCTTCTGGGTATATGGAAATATTATGTCTTCTTTTTATTCAGTCAAGCAACACAGTCCAGACAAAAAAACTATAAGATTATCTTTCACATAATACTCATTACCATAAATTACTCAATACTCATTACTCATAAAATACTAAGTAATTTATGAAACTTAAAATGACCAGGTTAAACAAAATCCATCACATCAAAGTTGAAATTGGAAATAGTGAGACCTGCAGAAGTTCTTTTAGTGTTCAGGATTGTTTTAGATATCTTGGGCTTTTTCATTTATTTGTTTGCTTTTTTTTCTCATATGAAGCTGAAAAATGACCTTTCAAGTTCTTTGAGGAACTTTGTTGTAATTTTAATGGAGATTTCATTGAATCTATAGACTGTTTTTGGTATGATGGTAAATTATATTATGTTAATCCTACTCTTCCATGAGCATTGGAGATAGATCTTTCTATCTTTTGGTATTTTCTTCAGTTTCTTCCATGAGAATTTGAGATAGATCTTTCTATATTTTGGTATTTTCTTCGGTTTCTTTCTTCAAAGACTTGAAGTCTTTATCACATAAGTCTTTCATTTGCTTAGTCGAGTTGCCCTCACGATATCAGATATCATGTGAGGTGTTGTTTCCCTGAACTTTTCCTCAGTCTGTTTGCCATATACAAGAAGGATACTGATTTATACTTCGATTTAATTTTGTATCCAGTTACTTTGCTGAAGGTGTTTACCAATTCTAGAACTGTAGGACGCTCCATTGGAACTTTTGAAGGCACTCATGTACACTGCCACATCATTTGCAATTTTTCTATTAAAAGAGCTAATTGATGAAAATGTCACAGTAAAATAAAAGAAGAAAAAAGAACATCCATGGTGAGAGAAGAAATTTAATTTTGAATTGGAAGCCTTAATTTTTGTTTATATTGACGTGTTATTTATTTAAAACTATTTTCATGGAAGTACAAACATTACAAGTCAAATTACACACACACACACACACACACACACACACATATATATATAAGCATTTATATATATATATATATGTATATATATAAGCTTAAAAATTATGGAGGAAAACAAGGACATAGCTTAACAACTGTAAACTGTTCATAAACTTTTTTGATTGTGTTCCTAGTTCTAGTTGATGAATCTATAAATGCTATTTTTTCTGGTTTCCATTCTGAGGACAGTACATCTTTAAAGTATATTGGCTGATTTGATTTTATACTTTTTTAAGGCTATCCAATATTTCTCCACAGCTGTTGTTCCTTTTAAATTACCATTTAGAAAATACAAAGGTAATAAAGCATTATGCAATCTATTTCTTGGGTACTTATCATCCCTTTCTGCTTATTTAACATATCATTCAGAGTTTGGTTTGATCTTTCTATAACTGCCTTGCCTGTAGGATTGTGAGATTATACCTGTAGTATGCTTTATATTATAACAAATAAATATTGTTTCATTTTCTTTGACACACATGCTGCAGCAATTTTTATCTTTATTTTTGCAGGTATACCTATGATGGCCATAACTTATAGCAAATGTATGATTACCAAATCAGTCTTTTCTGAACTCAAAACAGTTTCCCATTGGAAACCTGAGTAGGTATCAGTGGTTTGGTGTGCATTTTTCAGTTTTCCATACTCTACAAAATAGAACACATACATATGCCTGATTTCTTTTTTTAAGTACTATTTGGTATACTTCCTACAGGTAGTGGTGTTTGGTTGTATAAATAACAAATAGGACTTTTCCTATAAATTTCCCTGGCTTATTGCCATATGATGGAAAATTCTTTTTTTACAGTTTTGCTAATGACTTGATATTTTTTATGAAATTCTGAGATCTTCAGCACATTTCTAATCTACTATTGATTGATTTCTGCATTACCCTGTTCTAGAAAACCTGGCAGATCTATATGGTATTAGATGTGTGCTAAGTATATGGAATGATTCCTATTTCTAATTGTATCTTGTTACTGATTAAATAATAAAGTCAAGTCTGTATCATTTGTATCAATTCAGTGGTATCAATATGCAAAACAACTCTTTCTCTGTATTGTGAATAAGTAACTATGTTAAGAGGTTTTTTAAAATCCTTCAGTACAATGAGAAGAACATATAATTCTGACTTTTGGACTGAAACAAAAGAACTTTGATTCACTTTACTTAAATTTTCTGATTTGTAACCTGTGCTTCCTATTTATTTGAATTAGTTAGAATGTAGAGGCTGCAGTATTTGTTTATCCTGTATAACACAACATATGACCCAGTTAGTTCTCTTTATAAGTTGAATTCTCTTGCTTTGGGGATAGATGATGTTAAGCTCTCTCAAAAATTACTATCAACTCATTGCCAGGGTTCACGTTCTTCCCACAATTTGTGAATTTCATCATTATTAAAAGGTATTATATTTCTGCTGAGTCTATTTCTGATAATTGACAATGTCTCAATTTTCCTTTCAGAATTAATTTAGAGACATTTTTCACATTACTTTTAATATTTTACTTAGCTTATGTGGCAAAAAGATTCATTCTAAAATAATATTTTCCCTCTGCATCAAAATTTTTGTAGTGTAATTTTTATAGTATCTTTAGAGGGTACTATAACCAGAATGCAGTTAAGCTTTGGGTCCATTTGATACAATGGTACCTTCTGTATTTTCTCTCCTATCAAAGACAATTCTCTCTCAACTTCAGCTGATAGTTTCCTGGGACTTTTAAAGTCCTTGTTACCATCTAAGGTTTCATTTAAATTAACGGGTTCATCACAATAGTGTGCAATAGATGGGAAATATCTCCTAGCAATCTTTGGAAGTCATTAAGAGTCTGCAACCATTCTCTAATTTGCACCTTCTGGGGTCTAAGTTTTCATAAATCTATGTTAAAACCTAAATAATTAATGGAATCTCTTGTTTGTATTTTTTCAGGAACAATCTGTAATCCTCAACAAAGCAAATATTTCTTTACTTCTTCAAACATTATTCCTAAAGTATCTACATTTGAATCAGAGTAAAATGTTATCCATGTAATGGTAAACCATTGATTCAGGAAATTGCTTATATATCATTTAATATGACTGACATACAAAATATTGGCACAGGGTGGGGCTTTTTATGAGTCCCTGTGGGAGAATTTTCCATTGAAATTTCTTAGTAGTCTAAGTAATATTATAGATAGGTGAATATAAATTTTCCTCTGTCTTTGTCTTATAAAGGTATAGTAAGAAAACAATATTTTGAATCAATAACTATGAGAGGTCATCCTTTAGGCAATAGAGAAGGCAAAGGAAGGCCATACTGCAGAGAGACAATTGGCTGAATCACCTTATTTGCAACTCTTCAGTCTGCTATCATTCTCTATTTTCCAGATTTCTTTTTAAAAACACATGTAGAGAGATTCCAAGGGCCAATAGATTCTTTAATATGCTGAGAATTTAGGTGCACTTGTTTTAAAGCCTGCATTTTCTCTGTTGTTAAGGGCTATTGAGCAACCCATACAGATTTGTCTGTTAACCATTTTAAAGTAAGGGCTGTTGGTGCCTTGGGAAGATCGGCAATTGCTGTGCCCTGATCTTGTACAACCTGAGTGATTGGTGACTGTTCTTAATAATATCTTGTAATATTTTCTCCAGAACATACATTAATTAATGGTTTGTTTCTAAAATTGGGGAAATGTTAATCTGAATATTCCATTGCTTTAACAAATCACATCCCTACAAACTCATTGCTCTTTTTGTAACATACTTTCAACCCACCTTCTACTCTGTTTTACCTAAAATTAAGTTTCAATCCCTAAAACTGAATTTTATGTCCCTAAAAGGCCAATTTGGATGCCAAGATTCTGATGTATTATTGTTACATCTGCACCTGTGTACTAAACCTTCAAGGACAATGTTATTTATTCATATATTTAATTTTGGTCTTTGTTCATTTATAAAAGTTTGTGAAAATACTTGCTTTATGGTTTCTCCTGATTTTTCTCCATTCTATAGATATTATATTGTCCAGAGAAGTTTGTTTAATTACAAAAGGCATAACATTTTTTAATTACTCTCAGAAATAGTTTCCTCCACAATGGCAGAAAACAACTAAACCAGATATGGCATAGAGGCCTGCAAGAGGCCTCTAATTTAGTTTCTCAATGGCAAAGGAGTACCTTGAATATCCCTTGTAGACCTATATTCTTTAGTCCAATACCTGTGTTTGCCATACCTTCTACATAATCTAGAAAAAAAGGGAAGATATGAATTGATTATGCTTAGAAAAATTATTGTTTCTAGGAACCCCCTATTTAAATTACTTTTTAAATTGACCTTGGTTGCCACTATTGAAATGTTTGACATTTTGATGTTTCTTCAAACCTCTGTAAATCACCTCTCATATCTAAGTATCATCATGGTCATGATATTCAATATTAATTGCATCTCAGATTCATTTTTCCATAGGTGCTGACCTTGCCTTTAATGACCTGATTATCCTTTTGCATTGAGAATTTTCAAAAGCCATATATTCAATTATTATTTGTCTAGCTCCGGAGTTTGCTATCATTCTATTTACTGCTGAAGTTAATTTTTTTGTAAGAAATCTGTAAAGGCTTCCTTCAGTTCCTGTATAACTTTAGTATATGAGTCAATTTTCCTTCCTATTACTCTAATTCTGTTCCAAGCTATGAAAGCTGCTGTACAGCAAAAATTCCAGGGTGTAGTCATCATCTACAGATTCGCTTTCTATAGTGGCTAAATTTTCCTCTCTAAGAATTTGAATTTGGGATATTTCCATATCTCTGTCTTTACTCCATTACTCAATATCTTCGCCTCTTCTGTGCACCAGGTACTCCATTGTAATTGTGGACCAGACTCTAAAACTCCTTTAACCAATCTATCCAGTGTTTAGGGATAATTCCATGACAAACAGACCACAAGTTTTACACTTGTTTCATAAAAGGTAAATGCATGATATTTGCGACTATCACCTCATTGAATCCCCTTAAATCTTACATTGGCAAAGGAGTTCAGGTAGCTATAACAGAGCCTTTGCCATTTTGCAATATCTCTAAGGTTACTGGTTATATTAAGATTGGTTGCTTGAAACATTTAGGCTATTGTCTATTCTTCAATGCAATGTTGAACTTGGTCCTCTATGAAGTTCCTCTGTCTGGATTTGAGTATCTTTATGATCTGTTGTATTAGGGTTTTCTAATGCCTGTATCTTAGCACTCTGATTAACCACCATTTTTACTGAAAAAAAATGAAAATGCTACTGTTTACAGTTGACTTTACATAAATCCACCTAAATTATTTATCATTTCTTTTAAAAGTTCCATTTCCAAACTTTCCAGCCTATTATAGAAAGACACAATTTATTTCCAGTGTAATGGTGTGTCCCATTGTTAATGTGGGAAAATCTCTCTCCTTTAATTCTTCCCTTTAAGAATTCCCAAATATCTTACCAAATGCGATGCCACTGTTGATGAAGACATGAGGATTTTAACATGAGGTCCGGGCTTATTGGGGTTTCTGTTTTCCCACCAGATGCCATAGCTGTTTGGTCCCAAAGAAAGTCACACAGATATTCTATATTAATAATAAACTGATTGGCCCACTAACTCAGGCTTCTTATTAACTCTTGTAACTTATATTAACCCATTGTTCTTATCCATGTTAGCCATATGTCTCAGTACCCTTTGCAGTGGGGCAGATCATATTATGCTTCTTCGGTTGTCTGGGCAGGACTGGGAGGAATGGGCTTCCTTCTTTCCAAAATTCTCCTATTCTCATTGCTCTGCCTCTACTTCCTGTCTGGTTTTCCCACCTATACTTTCTGCCTGGCTATTGGTCAATCAGCGTTTATTTAAAATATGATGAACAGAATACAGACAATTCTCCCACACCAGAGGCTTGTTGCTGTTGTATAGAAAAGTACAAGCCTGACTGGGCGGTGGTGGCGCAAGCCTTTAATCCCAGCATTCGGGAGGCAGAGGCAGGTGGATCTCCGTGAGTTCGAGACCAACCTAGTCTAAAAGAGCTAGTTCCAGGACAGGTCCAAAGCCACAGAGAAACCCTGTCTCGAAAACAAACAAACAAAAGAAAAAGTACAAGCCTGAATGAATTTCAAGGCAGCTATGTAGCTTGACAGCAGCCCAACTAAAGCATTCAAGGAGAGCCTGCCAAGGGAGAAAAAGAAAAACTTAACCTGTAGGGCAGTAACTGACTGTGTATGGACTGTTCAAAGCCAGTGGTTATAAAACAACAGACAAATGGCTTTTTAATATTTTTTTGCCCCCCAAGCATTGAATGCCAAATGTAGCATGAATAATAAAAATCCAGAGACAGATAATAGAATTCAACCTAATCATCAGAAAAGCAAAACAACCAGTCACTGGCTCTTACCTCTACCTCAGGCTGAAAATGTGTAAGATCCTGCTTCCACAAATCCTGAAGACTCCATACCCCACACTCCACTACTGCTGGGGTTTGAAGACCTATGATCCCAACACTTAGAATCTTTTAGACAAATCCAATCTTGTGTAGCCCAGAGTGGCCTTAAACTCACAGAGATTCATCTGCCTCCCTCTCCAGAGTCCTAAGATTAAAGGTGCATGCCACTACTTCCTGGTTTGTATGGCTGACTAGTATGGTGACTTTACTCTCTGATCTTTAGGCAAATTTTATTTATTAAAGCACAAATAATTTACAACTATAAAAGGCTCACAGCAAGTTATTTTCATTTATTATACTCATTTGCTACAAAATTTAAAGAATAATTTGCAACTATGTTCCTAAAAGGCTTCTTGATATAACTTTGAAAACTTCTACACACACACACACACACACACACACACACACACACACACACATATATATATATATATATATATATATATACAGTAGGAATCAAAGAACTGTTTATAAAATTCAGATTATGATAGAATTTTAGCAAAGTTTAAAGCATAGAAGTTGGCATTTATGTAGTAGATTATGTTTGAGAGGTGTTTTAGCTTCTTGGACTCTATGAGTTCATGGATAAATTAGGCAGATTATATTATGTATTTTTTATTTATATATGTGTGTGCACATGCATTTGTATTCATATGAGTGACAGCTGACTGAGGAGATAAGAAGAAATCTTGGATCTCCTGGAGTTGGGCATTCATCTCTCTGTGAGACTCCTATTGTGGATGAAGGAAACCAAACTTGTTCCTCTCTATGAGCATAAACATTCTAAACCCCTGAGTCATCTCTGCAGACCCCATTTATAAATTTATGTCAAAACTATTTTCGAATAAGTAAAAGTTACAGTATTCTAAAATATAATTTTCTAAATCAAATATTCATATTTTTCTGCATTAAGAGGAAGATGAGTATATTAGTAGTCTGGAAAATATTAATCTCATTTATCCTAATACAACCTTTATAAAACAGAACATAAAAACATTTTTAATGAGGGTCATTAATTTTTTTAATAAATACATTCAATTGGATGTAGTAAAGTGAAAATAGAGCTGGCATCATATAATTTCAGGAAGGGAAACAACTTCCACACAGACTCTACCATGCACCAGGGTTAGCCAATTGCCTTGGGTTATTTTATTACTTACAAGTGGAATACATTATGATGTCTCTAAAAATTTTTTTCTTTTTTTTATTGTTAAAAGAAAAATGTACACTTCCTCTCCTTGTCCCAGGCCCTCCTATTCTCCCACTACTCCACCCAACTCCCCCTGCTTCCTTATGAGGGGGCAGGATACCCTGCCCTGTGGGAAGCCCAAGGCCCTCCCTGCTCCATCCAGGTCTAAGAAGGTATGCATCCATATAGAATAGGTTCCCAAAAAGCCAGTACATGCAGAAGAGATAGGTCCCATTGCCATTACCATTAGCTTCTCAGTTAGTCCCCATTGGCAGCCACATTCAAAGAGTCTGGTTTGGTCATATGCTCATTCAGTCCTGGTCCAGCTGGATTTGATGAGCTCCCAATAGATCAAGCACACTGTCTCAGTTGGTGAGCCAGTCCCTCACGGTCCTGACTTCTTTGCTCATCTTCTCCCTCCTTCTGCTCTTCGACTGGACCTCGGGAGCTCAGTCCGTTGTTCTGATGTGAATGTGGGTCTCTGCCTCTATCTCCACCCATCGTGCAAATTTCTGTGGAGATGATCAAGATATTCATCAATGTAAGTATGGGACAAGGTCAGTTCAGGCACCCTCTCCTCTGCTGCCCAAGTACCTAACTGGGGACATCCCTGTGGACACCTGGGATCTCCTCTAGAGACAAGTCTCTTGGCAAACCTAAAATGACTCCCTTAATGTATTCCCTTCTCCAATATCCACCCTTCCTCCATCTCCACTCTCCCACACCACCAAGCTCTCCCCAGTTCTTCCCTTCTCCCTTCTACCCACCTCCCTTTTGCCTACTCCCACCCCCTACCCCTACCTCCACCCCCATCTCTACACCTGTGCTTCCAACTTTTGCCTGGAGATCTTGTTTGCTTCCGATTTCCAGAAGGATCTATATATGTTTTTCTTTGGGTTCACCTTGCTATTTGGCTTCTCTAGGTTTGTGAACTATAAGCTTAATGTCCTTTGTTTATGGCTAGGGACAACTAATGAGTGAGTACTTACCATACTCATCTTTTGGGGTTTGGGATATCTCACTAAGGATAGAGTTTTCTATTTCCATCCATTTGCCTGCAAAATTCAAGATGTCATTTTTTTTTAACCGCTGAGTAGTTTTCTAGTGTGTATAAATTCCACACTTTCTTGATTCATTCTTCCATTGAGGCCTCCTAGGTTGTTTCCAGGTTCTGGCTATTACAAATAATGCTGCTATGAACATAGTTGCACAAATGCTTTTGTAGTATGTTTGGGCATCTTTTGAGTAGATATACCCCACACATTAATAGTAGGAAATCCAAAACTCCTCTCTCAACAATGGACAAATCATCCAGACAGAAACTTAACAAAGAAATACAGGATCTAACAGAGGTAATGAATCAAATGGACTTGATAGACATCTATAGAACATTCCACCCAAACAGGAAAGAATACACATTCTTCTCAGCATCTCATGGAACCTTCTCGAAAATTGATCACATACTCAGTAACAAAGCAAACATCCACAGATACAAAAAGTTGGAGTAACCACCTGTGTCTTTTGGATCACCATGGAGTAAAGTTAGAATTTAACAACAATTCCACCCCCCAAAAGCCTACAAATGCATGGAAACTGAACAGTCAACTACTGAACCACTCCTGGTTCAAAGAAGAAATAAAGAAAGAAATTAAAATCTTCCTTGAATTCAATGAAGATAAAGAAACAACATACCCTAACCAACGGGACACTATGAAAGCAGTGCTAAGAGGAAAGTTCATAGCACTTAGTGCTCACATAAAGAAAATGGAGAAAGCACACATTAGTGAATTAACAGCACACCTGAGATATCTAGAAAAAAAGAAGCAGACTCACCCAGGAGAGTAGAAGACTGGAAATAATCAAACTGAGGGCTGAAGTCAACAAAATAGAGACACAGAAAACAATGCAAAGAATCAATGAAACTAAGGGCTGGTTCCTTGAGAAAATCAATAAGATAGACAAACCCTTATCCAATCTAATCAAAAGGCAGAGAGAGAACACTCAAATTAAAAATATTTTTCTTTATGTTGCTTTTTGATTTTGTGTTATAGAGGACAATACATAAGACCTTGTTAAAACAAGTGAAGTCCTTTATTACTCAGCTATATCCTATGCACATAAATATCTTTCTTTTCTTTTCCCATTTCATGAGTCAGAAAACTGAATCTCAATTTTTTTTTAAAGGACTAAAGAGTATTCTTATATAAGAAAATTACACTTTGGCTGACTTTTGGAATTTCCCGAATTGCCCAGACAATAAAATGAGAGGAGTTCAGTCCTACCTCAACTTTGTATGCCATCCTTTCTTGACACCTTTGGGACACATGCCACTTTCTAAACAGAAATAGAGGAGAAGTGGATGGTGGAAGAGAGAGAATATGAAGAGAGGGAATGGAAGCAGAGGAGGGAGGGGAAACAGGCCAGAATATAAAATAAGTGAGTAAATTTAATAAAAAGAAAATTACAGAGACAGGGAATAATACAAAGTATTTGTGGCTACAACATATAATATTTCACTTATAATTTGTTGCCTGATAAAACTCATTTATTAAGAAGAACACTAGGAAATAATGATGATCAAATAATGTTAGTTTCTATGTAGTAGCTGATTGAACAGCTATTTAGTGAGGAGTTCTATACAACACAGCATAAGGCAGAACATGAAGTATAAAATGGACATGAACATCTGAATAGAGAGCAGCTGATAGTACGAGTCTGAAATATGAATAGTATATTCATTTTATCCCACAGAGAAATATAAATCATATAATGCTCTTTCTAAAAGTCAGCTGTGAAGTGATGAGAGGGAGGCCTTCATATAGACTCTATGTCAAAGATCTATGTAATTTTTTTCATTGTGAATGAGTTGTTTTCAAACTATTAAATCCTGATATATATGCTCTGTAACTATCTTAGACTTCTTCATCCCTTTTCTGTTTCAGTAAGATAAGAAGTGCTTTTATTTCATTGACATGTCATTTTTAATCTTTTCTTTTTCTCATTAAAGCACATACCACCTGCCTTTAATCATCAGAATGTGAAGTTACATATTATAATTAGAAAGCTGACCAGATTCTAGTGGTAGTCATTTATTAAACCTCAAGTATTCAAATTTCTGCAAAGTATTAGGCAGTGAGGAATCATGCGAATTCCAGGAAAATACTTTGAGTATTTCTCATCATGCCTTAGAATTTTTCGGTATTGACCTTATCTGTTAATAATTATGAGATATTCTTAAAAAGTGAGTGAATAAAATGGCCACTCATAAGTAAATTGACAATAGAATTGTGTGTATTAATTTAAATATTGAGTCATATTACAAAATCTATTATCAGATTAATAATTAACAATGGCAGTTAATTTAAGAATATATGTTAGGAGCTGGTCATGGTGGTGCATGCCTTTAATTGTAGTACACAGGAGTCAGAGACAGGTAGATTGCTGTAAGTTTGAGGCCAGCCTGCCTATACAGCAAATTCAAGGACAGCCTGACATAATAGAGAGATCCTTTCTAAAAAAATAGTTTTCTCAACATGGAAGGACCTAAGATAATGTTTCTGCAAAATTTACATATGTAAATCATTTCTATAGTGTGTTATATAATTTAAATGAAATTATATTATTTTAAATGTAGATTTCTGGTAACTTTCTGAAACAGATTTTATGCCTAAAAACCGTGAAAATGTACTAGAAAGAAAATTTAAATATTTTTGCTTTTTCTTGTCAGTCAATGGTGAGTTTTCAGCTAAGTAAGATTGATGGTTACTTTTTCTACTCTAAAAACCCACATAACACCTAACACAAAGAAATTTACTCCTGCTGATACAAAGGTGTAGGAACATCATGGGAGTAATCAAGCACTTCCTGATTATATCTAGGGCCAGATTTGGGAGATGGAACCCACACTTGCACTGCTGTTAAAGGGATTAAGAATGTGTGTCCTGATAGCTACCTCATAGACTCCAGGGGAGAACCCAATATTATCATTGTCCATATTACATGACAACAACTTTTGTTAGTCCCATGGATTAGAAAATAGCCCAACCACCATCAGAGAAGCTTTTCCTTGAAGTAGATAACAATTAACAAAGCTACCATCAACTAGCCATCAGGCACAGAAAAATAGACTATGGATGATCAGGTCATAGATAGTGCTTACATGTCACAGCCCACTCCTACTTCCTAGGACTGTTCAGTGAAGGGGTGCGGAAAGGCTATAAGAGCCAGAGGTAATGAAAAAGGAGTTTTCTGATCACAGAAGGTCAGTTGTATACCTAAACTCATGAGAGTTGTGACAACATATATATGCTCTACTCATTCTCCAGACAGACAGAAAACCAAGGATAGAGAAAAAAGTCAGGCATAAAATTTCACTATTAATTGAGGAATTATCAGTATTAAAGAGGTGAAGAAGAAGAGAAGAAAGAGAAGGTGGGGTGAAGGAGGAAGAGGAGGAGGAAGATAGGAGAACTAAGGAGGTGGGGAGGAGGAGGAAGATGAGGATGAAACTCATGGCTGGGTGGAAAGGAACAGAGTTTGGAGACAATGACTATGAAAAGAGTTAGGGTACAGAGTACAATGTATAAAATTCATTAAGAATAAGATATTATTGAAATAACTTTGTTGTTCAATATATTTTTTTTGTTTTTTCGTTTTGCAAGTAAATTTTAAATTGGAGAAAAACATTTAAGAATTCGATGCCAGATTGGTTTTATTCTTTTGTGATTTGTCCTCTATAATTTTAAATGATTGCATGTATAGGTTGGAAAAAGAATGCCATGGACTTAAAAGTTAAACAGACCTCTAGTGTAATATATCAAACTTTCCAGTTTTATGGCTTTTTGCACATAATTTAAGCTCTTTGGCCTTCAAATGTCTTATCTATATAAAAAAGATAATTATTTCTTATCTTTGTTATCTCATACTACTGATGTGTCTTATTCCTGCTTGGCACAGATGCAGCATTCAAAAATTACTCACTCTTATCCCATGAATGTCATTACTTTATTCATGGTAGGTTTTTTGTTAGTCGCAGAAAAGAAAACGTCAGCAAGTTTTAAAGTTCAATATAAGGTTATAGTACAGTATTTAAAACTGCATTGTAATTAAAAACATCATCAATTCTATGCTCTTTTATTCTGTGTTGAGATTATTGCAATTAGTATTAAGCACTCAGCTAATATATGACTCAGAGTTCAGTTACAGAGAATAGAATTCATTTACTTTTTGTTAGCAGATGAACTTACTGGAGATCATTAAACATTTGCAGAAATTCAAGAAGAGCTATAGAAACAGCTGTCGCTGGCCTGATATTTCAGGAATTATTACCAACATACCCTCCAGAACTGAGCTGCCAAAAATGCTGCTGTTTCATTTTTGATTGGCAAGAAATCTATATTGAGCATTAGGAAGCTACTGACTCATATACTGACTCCCATAGAAGTCATATGCTAAAAAGGTGCTTGAGATCTGCCCCTTCCTCACAAAATGTAGCTGCTAATGCAGTTTTTCTGAAGGGCATGTAGATTATATTCATATTCTATGTTCAAAAAAGGGAAAAGCAAATTTATAGCTATTGTGTCATAGAAAGAAGTTAGAATGGGTAGTGTGGATCCAAAATTTTGTATCTATTATGTTTCAACAATTTTTCTACTTAACAAGCTATTTTCCATCTTAGAACTTTAGAACTTTGAACAATAGTTAATAGCACTATGTTTTTTTTTCAAAAATAAGAAGATCCTTTATACAAATGAAATGACACACAATTTTAATGACATAGTACATGACAAATAGTTTATTTCCTTTCTGGTTTAATTTAACTCCAACTGTCAATTTAGCTAAGAATAAATATTAGAAAATTAATGTATCCTGTCTAAAATAGCTTAACAAAGAGAGAAAGAACACAACATAACATAAATTTAGTCAGTATAGAAAAACAGAAGATAAATATATGAATAGCTTTTCTCCAGCCAAATCTGTATTTTGAGCTGAACCAAGTAAGTAAGTTTAAAACTGGTTTCTTCCACCATTAATTTTTTACCTAACCTATTCCTAATGACTACCTGCAATTTGGGAGTATTTGTCTATGTGGACTGTTCAAAATCTAATTCTCCAAAGACCTAATGCTTAATTTTTCTCAGATAGAAGTTGTTAGTTCAGTGGCATAGGCTAATGTCATTGCATGTGATTAATACTCCTACATGATCTTACCGTGTTACAACAACTAACTGGTCAATGATGAGGAGCATTCCTTTAAGATAACACAACCTAAACTATCCTTTTCATCCCATTTATCCACCAGTATGGGAAGCCCAGATAAACAAGAATTAGACTCAAAGCAAGTAAAATGGAATCATTATTGTGTCATCATGATGAAACAAGTAAATCCAATAAGCCTCTTCATTACAGGAGCAATAAGAAAATATATTGCTGATTCTTATGTGCAATGTGAGGAATACTATCTTTAGTTTAATTTATTATTCTAGCTTCATAACCCCTAAGAAAGGCTTGTCACTTTGCATATTTGGCAAAAGCATATAGAAGTCTGTTTCCTTAATGACACTATATCATTCAATTTTTCATTTCTCTAACATAGTTACTACTACTAAGATAAAACAAATCATTGAAAATAAATTCATAAAGAGAAAATGTTACATTTTATGCAGTTATAAATATCAAAGACCATTCTAAATGTTTGAAGGTGAGATCAGTTTGTTCCACTGGTTTACTTGTAATAAAGGGGGCACACAATACCAACAAGTGTGCATAAATACACAACAGGTATATCCAAATTAAGGGTCTAAGGGAAAAAAAGAGTAAATTTGCACAGTTCATTTCCAGGGTATACAACATTGAATTGAGAGGTTCTTACTAGACCCCAGTTCCTCAGTGTTCTTGTACCTTTCCAAAGCAGAATTTGCCATAACAACAACAAAACTTTTCATAACTGTTGTGGCCTCAAGGCAAGTGATTACCTATTTGTCTAGGATGTAACACTATTTCTAATGTTCAATGTTGCTTCTTTATTGGCATTCTAAATGAGAAGAGCCAGAGAAACCTTTGATAAAGTAAAACAACTGACATGCATTCATTCACAATCTCTTTCTTATCAGCATGATCTCTTTTTGCTATGAATCCTTTATACAGGTACTGCATTCCTAGGACCAGAGGGAAATTAATATACATAAAGTAGTATTTTATACAATTGACTGAGGGCCTCACAAAGGACATAAACATTTGAATTTCTCCTTATCATGCATCCTTTGGAAAAATGATAACCACATACACCTCTCAATACCATTTTGTAACGTCCCTCTCTCTTTTAAGTATTTTCTAGCTCCCTTGACTGAATTTGCTTACTCATTGTTACTACCCTTCCATCAATGTCCATCTAGACTTGCACCTAGTTCTCCCATTGTAACACGCAGTAAACATATTTATTGCTCAAGTTTTGTGGAGTACCAGAAACCTCCTCAGTTTTTCTAATGAGTATGCCATCACAGAATTTATCGTTTGCACACCAGCTCTTAGTTTTTGTCCTTCTTCATCAATGGACACAGACAAAATCTCGGTGACGGGATGAGGAGGAATATCAGTTGAATAGAAGTTAGAGACTTTTAGAGAATAATCTTACTTTCCAATCAAACAGTTAAATATTTTAACTGATTTACAACAAAATTTTAAGTTAAGTGAGCCAAGAAGTATAGGAAGATATTTATTACAGAAACTTCTAATACTACAAGTTGTTTAAAATTATCACTTTTATTTTGAAATATTCCATTTTGCATTGATTTTTAGAATTCTTTACAAATATTTAGTTGAGTTCAAAATATTAGGGGTGTAATTTATGCCATTTTTGGAATTTAAAGAGAAAAGAATATGAGTATAACATGAAAAGAAGAATAAACTGGAGGCAGTATGTTATGTTTATTCCTTAGTAATTGTATAATCAATATTTGATAATAAATATGAAAAATTGTGGAGGCAGAGTACATAAAACTAAACAGAGTTGAGGTCAGGAGAGATAGTCCTCCCATATTTTTATGTATTGTTTAAGTTCATCCGACTATATCAAGTTGTGAGTGGTTAAAGGATGCATCACTTCTAGGCCAGAGTATTTTTACGTACATAAAATCAGCCAGTATTTTTATTACTCCCTCTAGGCAATGTCTAGTGAACATAGGAGATGTGAAAAAAATATTGTTCTTAACAAAACATCAAAGCTCTATATTCTTAGCAATAACTACAGAACCACTAAGGGATATAGGTAGTGTACTCAGCTAGAGTCTGAATACCATGTAAGTTATAGCTCATTAGTATAGCCTCTGTCTAGTTTCTTAATCTGAACTTCTAAAATCCATGTTACTTCTTAAGTGACATAGGTAGTAAGAAAGTTTCGCTTGTAAAATTTACTTGAGTTCCTGATGCACAGTTTCTATCTAAGTCACTTGAAGTATGTTGAGGTGACTGAAACTTCTAGATGGGATTATTACTCAAGGGACCAGGCACAGAAGGACGGAACATTTTTCTTACTATTCAGCCTTTTTGTATAGGAAGCAATATGCCAGATGACACTCATTTGACTCAACATTTCCATCTAATAGAATCTTCATGAAATGCCTAACCAACAATATAATATATAGAAAAATTTATGATTCATGAATATGATACTCAACACTACTTATAGAAAAATTTGCACTCAAAATGGGAAAATTTCAATATGAAGAACATATTACTAGGTATTTTGAAAAATAGTTATCTTCTAAAACAATAGTTGTGGTGAATTGAATTACACCATTTGAAACTATGAGCACATTAATTACTTTCAATCAACATACACACTAAAGTTAATGGTTTTTTCAATACTAAATAAATTTAAACACATGTACCTAGCAAATTCACATAACAGTTGCATTCATGCATTCTTCATATGTAACAGAATAGTCTCCATGATAGATCATAAAGGATTACAAAACTAGTTTTGACATTTTTCTCTAAATTGAACCAATGTCAAGTTTTTTCTTTTCTGATATCAGTGGAAAAATATTAGAAATCATGGTCAAGTAAAACTTGTGATGCCTAAAAATCAAGCAACTTACTTTTGAAAAACAGATGGAGCAAAGAAATTCAGTACAAAAATTAAATAAGTACTAAAATAATAAATGTTGTGATGCAACATTCTAACATGTTTGGGATGATAAAACCGCAGTATTAAGACAGAAGCTTGTGCAATCTGTGTCCACATCAAAAAGTAACAACATCACAAATAAGCTGTCACTACATTTGCAGAACAAAGAAAGCAAGAACAAACTAATAAAAATTAGCATAAAGAATTATGCATCACAGAGCACAGAACAGCAATAAGGAAAATATTGACTCATAGCTACTCCCAAAACCTCAAAATAAGAGACTAATTTTTTTTTAAAAAGTGTTTTTGCAAAAGAAAAACAAGAGCTAAGGGACGCAAACTCAGTGTTTCAGTTAAGATTTACTGTTATGGAGAGACACCATGCCCACAGAAACACTTATAAATAAAAATACCTGGTTGGAGCTGGCCATGACCATGGCAACTCTAAGGAGGAAATCATTTAATTGGGACTAGTTTATATTCCACGAGTTTAGTCCTTTGTCCTCATGGTGGAACATGCTAGTGTGCAGGCAGACACTGTGCTAGAGAAGGAGCTGAGAGTCCATCTGGATTCACAGACCAGCAGGAAAAGGAGGGATACTGGTCCTGACTTGTGCATTTGAGAATTCAAAGCCCACTTCAAGTGACATACTTCCTCCAATAAGGCGACACTTCCTAATAGTGACACTTGCTATGAGCCTATGGGGCCGATTGCATTCAAAGCACCAAATCAAATATCGAAAATATAGGGCAGCCCTTAGGTGGGCAGAGTAGACAGAATGGAAGGCTGGGAGAAAGAAGGCATTGGGGCAGATGCCATGCGGTGCCCCTGCGGCACCTGCCCAAGATGGACTTTGGTTAGAATCTTCCCGGTAAGCCATGACCACATGGTGATACACAGATTACTAGATATAGGTTAAACTAATATGTATAAGGTGTTAAAACTAATGGGCCAGGCAATAATTTAATTAATAAAAAAAAACAAATATCAAAAAGGAGAGATTAAAATTTATACAACACAATTCAATGGGAAAATTGCTCAGAATTGCTCAGTTGCTAAGAGTACTTGCTGCAGTTGCAGAGAATGTATATTCAGGTGAAAGCATACTCTTACCAGCTCACAACCCTCTGTAACTTGAATACTGGGAACCCACATAGCTCATTATAATGTCCAGAACTTCGTTGCATTTTCCAGTGGCTTAACATATTTGATTTTTTTGCAAACCTCTAGAAACAATCATATATATGATCTTCTCAAGTAGAGTTTATCTCTTAGAACTTGAATTATTCCTTTTAAAAGGGTTTATACAGTCTTTATTTTTGTGTTCCTATAATAGATGTCAGAATTTATTCCTGTGATTATTTGAACTTACTCTCTCAAACAGTGTATGCACTTTAAGAATATTGATTACTCTCCACTATGAATATAGAATGTGCCTCTCCTTTTCTAGGTTTTCTTCAAAGTTTTATGAGTGCTTTGCAACTTATGTTATAGATATCTTTCCTCTTTGAGGCTAAATCTATTTACAGATATTATTTTTATATTAGTTACATACATATTATTATATATTCAATATAATTATTTTAAATGAATTGTATTCTTTATTTTAATTTTATATAATTTTCTGTTGACATATGTAAACACTTCTATTTTCTTATATTGATTTTGTAGCTCATAACAAGTTTGATGAACTAGTTGTTCATTTGTAATAACTTTTGGGAGAAGTTTTATGAAGTTGCTACATCAAAGATCCTGTCATCTTATACACATTACAATTGCAAATATTTTGTATTCATTATAAATATGCAACAACAAAATAAAAGTAAAATGTATTGCATTTACCATTTAAAAAGGATACATTCCTAAATAAAACTTTAGTATCAATGAAACAAATATATTTTTATTTTGGATATGGTAAGTCAATCAAGTGAAGTAAGCCTACTTTGGCAGCAATGACATAATATACTTGAAATAAATATGCACGTATATGTGTGCATATGTGTGTTTATATGATTATAGCTTGCCCACTGATTCTGTGCTATTATATCCTTATTATATGGAAATCCAATATCTTATTAATTCTATTTAAGCTATAGATTCTTTCAAAATAGTAATAATATTTGCCTTCCTGATTCTATAACATCACTATTTACCCCAGGTGTAATATAAAAAATTGTTGTTTATATGTGACCACAGTATAATACTGTCTATTATTTATGTGACTACAGCTTAACTGAGGATTTCATAGTTTCAAAGTTTCATTTAAGTTAAGCATTTTATTGTATGAAGTTTTAAACTTAAATACATGCTTAGTAAACTAAATTTATTTTCCATTGTTAAAAAATATAAATTTGGTGGTGAAGAACACGTAGAGATTGACATTATCAAATAATATCAAAACTGAAAATGTATGCAAATATCAGGGGAGAAAATGAATGAGTTTCATGTGCAGAATGATTTTCTGTGCTACATAAATAACAGCAATGTACTTCCTGTAAACTGTGCCCCTCAAAGTTAATATATAAAACTTTAGCCATCCATACATTGGTATTTAGAGATAACCACCTTTGTGAGGTAGTTATCTCATGAGAGTTAGAAATCATGAATATGATTGCTGTTCACCAAAAAGAACACAGAGATACCTTTTACTGATTCTAGCATACAAAGAATATGCAAACGTTTGTAATAATAACCTGGCATGAATGATTTACCAGTAACCAAATCTGCCAAAAGTTTCTTCTGATACTCTCAAACTCGGTGAGCCATGGGAAATAAACTTCTAGTTTTATATACCATTCAGTTTATGACATTTTGTTATAGTATAAATGACAGATAAAAATGTTGTAAGTATGAATATATTGAAAAATTTGAAAGAATATTTGACTCATAAAAGAAAGAATAAAAATAAAGTTTATATACTTGATATCTTTAATTCCAAAAGAACTTTTTGACAAAATAATTAACATTGACTTTTATATATAAAAAAAAAACTGGTTGACAATTTTAGTTAAGACTTTGAGAGTAGAAATTTGAATAAAATTTAATTTGGAAAGTTAATGATAAAATTACCCAAGTAAGCAATATTTCTAATGATAAACACACATTTAAACTATTTAAAGAAGGAGCATAAATGTGCTGTGGAAGTTCAAGAGATGTTGTCCAGGATAAGACACTGCTCCCCAATGTGTAACTTTCCATCTATGTTCATGAATCTGTTTTAAGTTGTCTATAGTGGAGAGTAACAACCAGTCTTAACATCACCTCCTCCTTTAGCAGACTAGTTCCAATGACAAGTGCAAGATATGTATAAGCCAAAGCAATTAACAATTTATTGATTTTAATGTTTTTTGTATTAATTTAGGTCTGTTTTTTTTAAATTGACACTCAGTAGGTAAATTCTGAAGTACATAGCTTTTCTGTAAATTTGAGCCTTTGAGCTTCCCATATGAACAAACAGTTTGGGTTCATATCACCGCGATCATTCATTCATTTTCAGAAGGATAGCATTTGAAAATTTTCACATTTAATGGGGTTTCAGGTAGCCTTAAATACACATCCTCCTCTATTTCCTCCTGTGATTACAGGTATTTTATCAGCATACCTCTGACTATATAGCAAACCAGCTGAGACATCTAGATTCACAGGGACTGCTATATAGCTTAGTATTCCTAACCAAACAGGGTTACTTAAATCAGTGTAATTTTTCAATCAGGTCAATTATGCCAATCACTGAGATGGAAAGTTTTGCAAATGAGTGTTTATTTGATAACATCCAACTCTGCCTCCTAGGTGATAAGATGTGGACATGTTCATGGGATGAAGAAGCAGTTATCTAAGGCAATGGAAAGAGGGTTGAAAATGAGCCATATTCTGAGCAGGTTTCCATTTGCCTGGCATTTCATGAGCTGCAGCTCCAGAAAATTACAACAGTATCTTGGAGGAGACTTTTGGCCTTGTTATATTAACAAGGTCATCTGCTAGGCACATGAAGAAGACCAAGTGAAGTTTCAATGATTTTGACAAAGTAGGTCTTGCCAGCCCTGGAAAGTAACCTAAACACCATGCCCAAGATAACAACACATCAGAGATGTTTTCTGCACCAAGACTGGACGGAGGAAGACAGTATGAATATCCTCAAAACCTCCTTTTTTTTTTTTTTTGCTTTTTCGAGACAGGGTTTCTCGGTGGCTTTGGAGCCTGCACTGGAACTAGCTCTTGTAGACCAGGCTGGTCTTGAACTCACAAAGATCCAACAGCCTCTGCCTCCCAAGTGCTGGATTAAAGGCCTGTGCCACCACCGCCCGACTAAAACCTCCTATTTTTATAAGCAAACTCAACAGAAATAACTCTAGTGTAGAGATACGTTTAGAATTTCTCTTTCATTATTACTATTTATATTATATACTATATTATATTATATACTATTACTGTACATTCTTTTTAAAATTTTTTATTATTCTTGAATTTTTTATAAATGTATATAATAAAATATCATATCTACTCTCATTTTCTTTTCTTAACTCTTTTGATATCCTTTCCAAAATGCTGCATCTGAACACCATGCCTTTTTATTGTTTGGTGACTCACTATGTTTGAAGAGTGTTGGTCATGTCTACATGAGTATGAGGCCATCCTCTAGAACATAAAAAACCTACCAGTGGCCACATCCTTCTCCAAAAAACTATCAATTGAAATAGCTCCTTAGTAAGGAGTGGGACCTGGAGAGCATCTACAGCATCTACATCCTAAACAAAGAAAATTTTGTTGGCTTTATTTTGTGCAGAAATTCCAGCTGCTATGAGTTTGTTAGTACAATTGCCAAGTCATATCCAAAATACAGTGTTTTACATACTTCCTCTTTCTTTTTTATGATTTTTTTTGAGTCTTGGTGTCTTGTTTAATGTGCTCTTGTTCTCAGTTCTTTGACCTGCTCTGCATCTCTCCCTTGGCTACTACTCAATGCAAAGAAGCTTCTCTGACAAAGTTTGAGAATAGCCCAGGTCTATGACTTCACACATAACTACTTAGATATCTGTCTCATTTTGATTGGATGGACTCAGTATGCCGAAAAGGATTCACTGTTTTATTCCCTTTAATATTTCTTTTGATGACTCTCAGGGTTTCTACCATGGTAACATGAGGCACAACCAAGCCTGCCTCTGGAGCATAGCTTCTCTGTGATTTCAGAAAACACTTCCCAGAAGATTTTTTTTCTAAACACTAGTTATATCCTCTTAATTAGCAATAATTTCTTAGCTCCAACTAACCAGCATCAATTTTCACAGTAACATAAATGTTTTCATTTTATTAGTTCTGGTATTTTGTTAATCACAGCTGATTCTTCAGCCCCAACTAACCAGAACTATAGAATTTTTATCAAAATAACAGAAGGCCCTATTAGAATTATTAAACTTCCCTCTGAAACAGTAGAAACCAGGCCTTCATCTTCTGCACTGCTTTTAACATTCCTATCTTCCAAGAGTCCACAGAATATACCACAGAACTCTTAACAATAAATTGCTTTTCTGCCACTAAAATTCCAAAGTCCTTCCACAATCCTCCCCCAGGGCAGGTCTATCACAGTAGTATGCCACTACACTGTTATCTGTAGCCGCCAGATGTAGTGATAATATAGATTTATTAGGGAAAAGGCAAGGGTACCATACCGGGAAAGTCTCCTTTGTAGATGCAGACAAACCATACAAGGTCGGCGGTCCACGCAGAGAGAGAGCTCCCTGCCTGGGTTTCCAGTATTTATAGATCTCCTGAATAATGGGTACCACCCTTGGGGGTGGTAGCAGGGTGTGGTCACAGGCCAAGGGACCACACCCCTTCAGTTATCAATTTGTCTTAGTTAAGATTTCTGCTGTATTGATCAATTATCATGTCCAAAACACAAATAGGGGAGGAAAGGGTTTATTTTGCTTACACTTTCACATTGCTGTTTATCACTGAAGGAAGTCAGGATAGGAACTCAAACAGGGCAGGAACCTGGAGCAGGAATTGATACAGAGGCCATGGAAAGATGGTGCTTTCTGGTTGCTTACACTGTCTTGCTCAGTCTGCTTTCTTATAGTACCCAGGACCACAATTCCAGCGACAGAACTACCCACAATGGATGGAACCTCTACCATTTTTGACTACTTGAGAAAATGCCTTACAGCTGGGTCTCATGGAAGCGTTTCTGCAACTGAGGCTCCTTCCTCCCTGATGAATCTAGTTTGTGCCAAGTTGATACTAAAAACCAGTCAATACAACATATTCACATCATTTTGAAGAAAATCCTATCAATAATATATCTGCTACCCCACTCAACTTGGTGTAGCAGCTGATTGACTAATCTTTGAAAGTTTGAGTGAGGGAGTTACTTTGCATCTGCATTTTCCTGGCATTTTCGGCTCTGAATACTTTACTTTGCATGTTAACTACTCAAAAACATTCTTTCTTTAGATTGTAGAACCCTGAAAATTTGGTAACCTTTAAAAATGCAAGATTGTGAACTGATTTTTTTTGTCTTTATTTCCATTTATCCTATAACACAAATGTTGACTTTGCTGTGGTATCGAAAAACAGAAGTGAAGAACAGGAGCATATTAGCTTCTAGACACAGTTGAAAAATCAAAGCCACCTATAATGTTCAAGCCAGAAAAACACCAACAGTATCAAAAAGAAACAGTGGGGAGAAGACGCACACAGCATGCAGCCTCTCTCCTGTATCACTTCATCTCCTTTGCCTCCCTATAAAAGCCCGTTAGTACTCTCGATTCCCATGGTTTGGGGTAAACTCAATAGTTCATTCCTATCTTCTAGGATACTCATGCTATTATAAACCGGATGTTTCCCCCATCAGCTCTTGGTTTTTGATGTTGTATGGAGAGCAGATAGATAAGTAACTGGTGACATCACCAGTCGCTGCTCCTCCTCTCCTCTAAGTACTTCTTCAACCTCACTTTTTTTTTTCCCTGCTAGAGTTTTGTATTCTAACTATTCATTGCAGAGTTCATTTCATCACATTTCCTGGCACTTTCTAATTAGTTAATTAGATTGTTCTTTCTAATTAGTTAATGCTCCAATTTGGAGGTTTTCCATAGCAGAAGAATTGTTCTTATTTAAAGATGTTCTGGTGAAATGATTTTGAGAATCGAGTCAGATTGCCAGGATTAAAAGCCTCCTATCTTCATGATAGGTGTTCTGCTATCACTTTCTACCAAATATTAGTATTAAAATTTACTCAACTGAAGATTAAAGTTTATATACTAAAACATATGTAAACTATTTACTTCAATACTTGACATATATGACATAAACTAAAGCAGGTCACTCTCATTATTTTCAACAAACTGTATACTTGTCCCCAGTTCCTGTCACTGAAACCTTGATATGTTGTGAGTAATAGGAGTTCTTATTGTCATTTAGATGGATGTCATTTAGCATCTGAGATGCTAAGCACATGAAAATCTTAAATGGGTTTGAGCCAGAGAAAGTATTGAGAGAGGGTCATGGAAACTGGGCAATTTCTACACATTTTGCCCTGTTCATTTCTCCTTTTAGTCTATTTATGTCTTGCCTATATTTTTATATTATTTATAATCTCCATAAGTAGTGGTTATAAGAAACAATGTAAATAGTAACGGAAGCAAATGTTTCCCTGAATCTGTTGGTTATGCCCCTAGTTTCTCCCAACTCAAGGAGTTGATCTTGGGAAACCCGGCTTAGAGATGGCCAGTGGGCAGCAGATGACAACCTGGGATTTGTAACTAGCTTCTGAGCTGACATCAGTCATGTAGTGAAACTCTTAGTCTGTGGGACTGAATCATTGCCTGGTAATAGTGTCTTCACTGAACTGAGTTGAACTGAACCTAGTTGAAGTGAATGAACTAAACAGAATAAGTGATAAGCTATTGGAAACCAAAGAGTTTAACCAGTGTACTGTGGAAGAAATAAGTCAAAACATATAGCCATAGGAAAATGTAAAACTGTAAAATCACACTACACATCTGATATAGAAGTTCTACACTCTGAGAGAATATAGTAGGAGAGAAATGGCCAGACTTTTTAATGTTCACTTTTTTGTGGGAATTTTGAGAGTTTCCTTGCTATTATTATTATTTTAGGGGCTTTTGTGTGTGTGTGGTTGTTTCGTTGCTTTCTGTCATTTTTGGATATGGAATTTATTGCTTTTGCTTAAAAATGACCTTGATTACCATTTTGAAGAGGCCTTTGGTAATCATCTTAGGAAAATTTTCACTTTTTTCCTTTATTGAAATTCTCTGTTTCTCCCAACTGAACTGTGAACTTCCCTAAGAAGAGCAATTGTGTCAAAGGAGATTTTGGTCTAATGTGTACCTTTGCATTTTTGTTAAAGAGTACAGCTTGTATTTGTTAAATTAATACATAGGTGAACACACAATGTGGCTTTACTGTTGGAAACATTTTTAGTTCCAGCTAAATAAGTTAAGGAAGTAAATAAGTCATTGATCACCATTTTGAAGAAAATCTCACTCATTTCAGCATATTAAAACCTTCCTCCCTACTCATCAGAACGAAATATTGATCCATGAGAAGAGATGCCATTTTGTGTCTAAGCTGTAAACACACCCTTGCTCCTTTGTCAGTCTAGGTGTGTGCTACCTTAAGTGTATTTCACTTTGTGGGTAAAATTGTGTGTCCTTCTCCATGGCACAGATGGCATCATCATGCCATTAGCTCTAGACTTTCTTTGAAGGTGGCTATTCTAACATGCTGTCTTCCTTCAAATGAAGACATAGGAACTTCGTTCAAAACACAGAAGCACCCACTTCAATGGTCAATTCTACCATAACATACATGGCTCTTCCTGTTCCAAAAGTAGAAGTCATGAACTGAAAAGTGGTGGCTCTCTCAGTCATTTTCAAAATTTCATCACACTTTCTTTTACTTCTAATGGATCACTTTATTGAGCCGTGATATAAGGGTTTGTGTCTAATCTTGTTGTAATTTGTCATGCCACGTTCTGTTTATATCCCTAGGAGTCCAGATCCTTTTGTTTTTGAAGGGAAGTGGAGGAGGTGTGAATATAGGAGAGAGGGGAGGTGTGGGGAGATGAGAGGAGGAAAAGTAGAGGAAATTATGGTCAGGATAGAATGTATGTAAGCAATAAAAATAAAATTAAAACAATTGTCCTGTTTTCAAGCACAGTGAACCCTCTCTTGTCCTCCCTGTTTAACAATGCTTTCCTTTGATATTTTATCTCTTTCCCTCTCTCTTATATCTATGAATGTACCTATGTATCTATTTATCTATCATCTATTATCTATCTATCATATATCTAATTATCTATTTATCATCTATCTATTATCTACCATCTATCTATCTATCTAATTATCTTCTATCACCTATCTAATTACCTATCATCTATATTTATCTATCATTTATCTATCTATCTATCTATCTATCTATCCTCTATCTATCTATCACCACTTTCTAAAAGTTTCTTGGGTGACCTGCCAGCTCCATAACCCTGGATACTAGAAGAGTATGATTTCTATTGACTTGTGGTCTCTGTAGGATAACACAAGAAACTAACAATAATAATTTTATTTCTAATTAGTGCACTACAATGTCATGTTTATTGTCTCAGTAATTGAACAAAAATTCTGAAAAGATACTTTTCCAAATGATCTCAGAGTTTCAGAGAAATTTATTAAATTTTCTAAGTTTATGGTCAGACTGCTATAAAAGCAAGATGTCTGATAAACTAACTTATATAATCAGAGACGGCTTGTTCATCTCACAAATGCTTAGACCAGAATAATCACACAGAAACTGTATTAATTACAACACTACATGTCCAATAATACAGGCCTATTTCTAGCTAGCTCTTACATCTTGAATTAACCCATTTCTAATAATCTATGTATCGGCATGAGGCTGTAACTTACTAGTGGGATCTGTCTCCTTTGACAGATACATGGAGTCCTTCTGACTCCACCACTCTCTTTATCTCTATTCTAATTTCCTACCTGGCTTTACTCTGCTAAGCCATTGTCCAAAGCAGCTGTATTCAATAAAAACATCACATATACAGAAGGACATCCCATATCAAACTTATATCCAAATTTCTTGGCAAGTTTCTTGTATATTACTCTTTATCACAGTTTGACTTTTTCTAAACAAAGACAAAGTCAGTTTATATATAGCAAAACTCTAACTCCAAAAAGCCAGAGTACAATGTGTTATCTGTAGGAGCTATAATATCCCTAAATCATTCTAACCCCCAGTAAGTAAGTGATATAGAGGATCGGACTGTCCTGGAACTTTAAAGATGTGTTCTTCTATTTCCGTAAGTTCTGTTTCTGTATGCTAGCATAACTCAGTTATCAAATTTGAAAACATGCAGTTTCTTAAATTATCCAATACAGTCCATCTCTAAACTGTTAAAAAAAATGCCTGCAAAGAGAAAGAACAGTCAATGTGTCATGTAAAGGATTGTGCTTAAAGTCACCTCAAATTAATACCCAACAGAGGCTTTACATTTTGTGAGCTTGGTTATTTTATGTAAATGAGTTTTACACATTCTCTCAAAAACTGTTTTCCTATGCATGTTTTAATGCATCCCTTTGTAATAGCAATGCTAGTGTTCTGTATTCTTTTAAAACTTGATTAAAATATACTGATTTAATGAGTTTTACTTAGAATAAGAAAAAGATTCTGTCATATATTTTATGTGCTCCTAAATTAATAATAGCATTTTGTTTTTGTGTGAAACTCTATGCTGCAAACAATGTGGACCTAGAAGATCTTGACAGTGTTTGATAATAGTTATGAAATCTTTGAGGGAGTATAAAATAGTGGAAGCAGATCATGATCTATACACTTCATTTCCAGGAGGAATTGATCAGTCAAAGAACTCCAGTGACTCCCAGTCAGATAAATTTTATTACAACTTAAATTAAATGCCTCCAGTAAACTATGTCATGGAAATGTTTGTCTTCCTACTTCAAAACAACTTAGCCAGCATTCCTAAATTGTTCACTGTAATTGCCTCTTTATTACTAAGTGTACTATCTTAACTGATCTTCATTTAATCTATTCTTATCATTCAATTAAGGTAATTTTCTTAAAATTAGAAAATTCATTTTACTGTTATTTCAGAAGAACTTACAAAATTCAAAAGAATATAAATATTTTGATTAAAGTGTGACTATCTTTCTCCATTTAACTGAGGTGACAATGATTGATTATACTAATTCCAGACATGTATCCAAGAATAATGTGCCAACAAACACACATAAGTATTCTGTACAAATGTTAATCACACCTTTTATGGAGTCCTTAGTTCATGTCAGGAAGCATGTTTTGTCATGGTTCTTAAGGTCTCAAGCTGTGAACTTTGCAAGTTGAAATCAATCCCAGGTTTTCTTCAGTTGATCTAAATTACTCTCAGCAAATGACTTGTCTACTTTATGTTTTACTCTTTTACTTCGTTCATCAATGAAGCAGGAATTCTTACATCTACCTCCCAGGGCTTTGGTAGACAGAAAATGAAACTCACATAGAAAACATGGAGAATGATGACTGGTATCTAATTCACATCAGATAATGCAAACTTTACTTTTTCCAAACCGATTGGTTAGAGCCCCTCAGTAGATATTTCATTATTCCATTCTTGTTGGTGAAGATACAGAAGACCAGAACAGTGGCAAAATTTTTGCATGGTTGCATATTAGTGATGTGAAAAGCAAGTGATCTAGGGAATCTAGATACAAGTGACATTACTCTCTTCATTTCTTCCTTTTTGGCATTAAGTTGATGTAGAATGAGCCCACCTGTCGATGTCATGATTGGTTGCTTTTGTTCATTTTTGGTTAAAATTGATCTTAGCAATTGTAGAAATATGGGCGATCATTTAACTTTATTCCCCTTTCTATCTTTACTTCATTCCTTTCTCTCCAACCCTTTCTTTGGTATGTTGTCTCACTATGAAATTTAGAATCTTGTTAAGTATTTCTGGGGAACCATAAATTGGTAAGGCTGCTGGGATTGTGAACCACCAATTTTGTTCATGCTTGAATTCCCAACTAATATTTAATTTCTATTATACTAAACCAACACACTCAGATAATCATAGCATTCTAGAAAACATTTTCACTTTAAATATAATAATAAAGGAAAGCCTAATTTACCTAAATGTTGATTGTGGACTAATTTCTATGCACTGGCAAGAGAGTATACAAGTATGTCAGGATGTATTGAACCCATTATGGTGTGAATGGAGGGGTTTTATCATTAAATTTATGCTGTAATAATCTTTCGTGTATCTACATCTTTCAAATTTTACATGGCTGTTTCTTGTTTAAATTAACTAGAATAGAAATATCATGGTTAAGAAGGTTAAAATTTTGTACTATATACTTTTGTAGATTTTCTGACAGATTAATAACATATAAATGCCTGTAAATTACGATTAATAATGAGGTTTGTTTCCTGTAGATGTACAGTATGGAACTTTTTTCATGACTTAATGTAGAATTATTATAATTTAAGAAGAAATAATGAAGAAGCAGCTCAGAAAGGGTGTGTCTCTTCTGGTAAAAGGAGCTATCCTTCTCCAGCATGAGTCATTAGATAAAAACTGTACCTCACTAGGTGGGTGTAGATAAAGAAGGTCTTTACTGATGAGGGGTATTTTGTAGTGAATGCTGCAGCAGCTCTGAACCTTAGTAACTATAGCACAGGGCAGCTGGGGACAGGTGTTTCATTGCTGAATACCAAAGTTAGCTAAGGAGTTCACCAAATAAATTCAGTATAGTTTATGCCTCACAATAATACATACAGCATAGACCTGCTCCATCTGACACTAAATTTACTGTAGCTAGTATAGGAAATCTTTGAGGAGACCTGGGTTAATCATAATGTCCAAGACAACCCGAAATGACACTTAGTTTATAATTCCCAGTGTTTTGTTTGTGCTGTAGGCTATTACCATCTCCTGCAAATTTCCTTCTTGTCTTGCCTTAGAGCTAACACCTTTAGAACTAGGAAATAGCAGAAATATGGAGAAAAATAAGAGATATTAACATTCATTCTGTCAGTTGAAGCAAGGAACCAAATGGGTCCAGGGGACAGTGACAGCTTTAAGATTACAGACACTTTTACTTATCACCTGATAGATGTGTTGACTCTGTTTGGTTTGAGATCCTTTATACTGAGTCAAGTAAGGAAAAGAAAATACAGACTCCTCAGTCAGGATACTTTTGGAGATGATAAGCAAAGCTAATTTTGTCTTATTCATTATGATTCAAACCTCTGCATATTTCTTGCTAGGCACATGGCACCATGTGATGAATGTTGTATTAAAGTGTGTACTGTGGCATGATGTATACAACTGGGTTTTCATATGCTGTCATCTTTAGATGATGTTTCAATTCTGCCTTCAGGATCTATCTGCATTTGATCAACTTGATAATTGCAGAATCTTCTGCTCATTGTGCAATCTGTGGATCCCAGAAGAGGACATAGCTGCCTATACTTATTTGTGTATCTTAATTCCATAGACCTAAAGAACATTGTGATTTATATTAGTAAATTTTATATTTCAGTACTGAGTGATGGTGCTAGGGTATAATAAACAGTCGTGGTATGACAAACTTAGTTATCAAATGGTAAGGCTCAATCCTGGGGAATATTTTTTGCTAGTAAACTAATAATTAAATTACAGCCAAATACTTAGTTTGTCTCATTAAAGGACTGTACTGTAGTACAAGTATAGGATTAATTAGATGTAGTTTGTTGTATTTAGCAAACTTGGTCTGTGTAAAAGGGAAAATTTGTTTTATAGTGTATAGCCCATATTTCTACTGTCACATATGCTTAGTTTATAAGATTGTTCAAAAGTGTCCTGATGATCAAAATAAAATTAGGTGTCATGTACTAGCTCTGTTATCATACAGTTGCTGACTATGATCACATGATCATCATGCTTTATTTTATATTTATCTTACTGTTTAAAAATGATGCCAATGTGTGTTCAGATACTCGTAACATACATAAGGGGTGAAAGATCTCTAAGATTTGTAGTTATAGGCAGTTGTAAACTGCCTCATGGGGCACTGTGAACTGTTGGGTCCTTTTTGGATCAGCAAATACTCTTATCCAATGAATCATGTTCTCAGTCTGTGATCCTTATGATTTAGTTATATATACATAAATTCAGTTTCAAACTTATTCCTTCTAATTACTTTACAAGGACTTGCAAATCTAAATCATTGCAGTTCCTCACTGATTACATAATACACTCATCTGCCTAAGAATCCAGGTACATTTTATCTTATGCCACTCCTTTTCCTACACAAAGTGGAGGACCAGATATATTAGCCACATATTAACCATAGAGCTTTCCATTGAGATCATTTCCTTCGCATCTTTTTTATTGACTCCCACATATAAGGATGTAATGCAGCAATAGAACATTTCATGTTCTAGTATATATTGCCGTTACCAACATGTGAATAAAGTTTTCAGACTCTTCTGGCAAATCACTAAAACCTTTATAGAATCTCAAAAATTACTTGAAAACTTGGAATCAATCCAACATTGATGTATAATGAGAGTAACTGATACATCTCTTTATAAAACCTGTTGCAATCTTGGACATGTTTCATTCAGTCACTGATTTTGGTTTCTTTTAAAAAAGGGAAGGCTTTAAGAAAGTATCAATATTATGGTCTCATTCCTTATCTTCTAAGTTTTTGTTTTACAAGATGGCTCAAGAGAATGGCTCATCACTTAAGAGCACAGTTGCCGTAAGACATTAGTTCATCTAGAGGACAGTCTCCCTTTCCATTATGGATATATGTTCCCATTTGGAGGTGACTTTATCATGTTTGTGGTACACTACTCTTTCTCCAATTCACTTTAAATGTAGGTTGGACAGAAATAAATATAGCCCTAGGTGGCACTCACATAGGTCAGAAACAAGCCTTTGTAAACATCAAAAATAGAATATATCTGAACTTTTTGTACTCTTACATAGTTTAGCTTATATATAGGTATCATTATTCTTGAAGGGAAATGAGATAGAGTTAGGAAAGGTAAGTGCTAGTCAACTTTGTATCACCAGTTTTTAGGTAGAAAACTGTCAAATAAATGGCATATCTCCAATAAAGGTGTACCACCTATAACTGTTTAAACAAGGCAACCAACTGAGGAGCAATTTGTTCAAATATATAGAACTATGTGGGATACTTTTCATCCAAACCACCTCAGGCAACGTGTTTAAAGATCAAAGAGACAAATGTGAAACAAAAATAGAGGTCCAACTTTTTATTTAAGTGTTTTTTTTATTTGAAATAGTTTTTTCTCTTATAAAATACATCCAACCATATTTTCTCCTGCCTTCCCTCCTTGTAGCCCTCCCACACCTCCTTTGTAGTAATAGGCGCAGAAGGCTGTGTCTCTTGCCACGGCTAGCTTATACCTAAAATAACCACATGAAAATTGTATTAATTAAATTACTGCCTGGCCCATTAGTTGTAGCCTCTTATTGGCTAACTCTAACATATTATTTTAACCCATTTCTAACAGTCTGTAAGTCACCACAAGGTAGTGGTCTTACTGGGAAGATTCTAACCTACGTCCATCTTGGGCCAGAGAAACATGATGTCTGCCCTAATGCCTTCTCTCTCCCAACCTTCCATCCTGTGTACTCCACCCACCTAAGGGCTGTCCTAAGGGCTGCACTCGGGAGGCAGATACAGGCGGATCTTTGTGAGTTTGAGACCAGCCTGGTCTACAGAGCTAGTTCCAGGACAGGCTCCAAAGCTGCAGAGAAACCCTGTCTCGAAAAACCAAAAAAAAAAAAAAAAAACAGGCCAAGGCAGTCTCTTTATTCAACTAATGAAAGCAACAGAAATACAGAAGGACCCTCCTACACCACTCCTTTCTCCCTGAGATCCATTTCCCCTCCATTTCTTCTTCAGAAAAGAAAAGACAGCCAAGTGTCTTGGAGATGCCAAGTGGTCCTGCTTTTTTGTCAAGATCGATGGCTCCATTGGACCACAAGAGTGGAGGGAACAGAAACAGGGAACAGGGTACAAGAAAGTTTTGGGTACGAATGGAGACTGTGGGAGACTGCTTTAGGTGAAGCAGCTCAACTTTATCACTGAGTATGAGGAATATATAGAATTAGGGAGCCTAGGTGTAAACTGTCATTTGCATTCAGTGGCACAGTCCTGTCAAAAGGCTGACTATGTAGCAGTAGGGTTCTATACCAGGACTCCTAACACTAATATTCAACAGGAGTCAGTGCCAGGGTTCTGATGAGGTCAGTCCTCCAGACCCAGGGACATTCTCCAGATACATGCAGGTAGAGAGCAGGAAGCTTTGCTGGGTAGGTGAGGAGTTTCTATGTTGCAAAGCTATTGAGAAAAGCTGCTAGGCCATGGAAGACTGAAACCTCGTAACAGCAGAAAACTTCCAGCAGTGCCAAGTTTTATCCAGCTTTTTGTTACCTCTCAAACATTGCTAGAACACTATATAAAATCAATATTTTAGTGTTCTTGTTGTTGTCTTTTTAGAAAAACAAGTATAAAGTGTTACAAACTGGTCGATAGGAAACCTTTAATAGGCTTATTCTTTATAGTAAGATAAATGATACAGATGTAAGGTCAGAAGAAGATAAATATGCAATACACAGATTAATAGAAATGGATTAATTTGAGATGTAAGAGTTAGTTAATAAGAAGCCTGAACCAATAGGCCAAATAGTGTTGCCATTAATATAGTTTTGTGTGATGATTCAGGTCTGGACAGTCAGGAAACCAACACACAATCTCCTTTTACATAATGACAAACACAGTCTGGTGCATGGATCTACATAAGATCTAAAAGAGCTTAAAAAAGGGGGGGGGAACCTTCTAGACCCACAAAACCAAAGTCAAATGGAGCTTCATTGTAGCATCATTTTTGTCAGATATACTCTGTTTGCTGACCACAAGCAGAGACGCAGCTTCTTTAAGACAAAGCTTCCTGACTGAGCATTAGCAGCAAAAACTGCAACTTCAAGAGACAACTTCCTGGTTCCTACTGGTGTCATGAACGGCTCTGGTTCTAAAGGGGTTTTGTGAGCACAGTGCAACAAGTTGCTTAATGGTGACATAGGCTGGCTGCATCCCAGGAGCTGGAGAGGTGAGCATGGCTTGCAGAGGCATTGAACATATCTCTGCCATATTGGACAGGGTAGAGCCAACAGGCAAAACCACAGCAATAGTCCCAGCCATGCCCACTTAGCATTTACAAAAAAAAAATCCTCTCCTTGTGAGAAAATGATTAATGATTATAGATACACAATTAGACAGATTTAGAAGAAAAAGGCATCTGAATTTGGGTTACAGTGTTGGATAAATGTACATGGATGTAAAAGAGAGAGAAGAAAGACTATAGGCAGTCATAGATTAAAGGAGTAAAGGTAATAAAATAAATATTAAAAGGCAACAGAGTATAAAAAAGCCACAAAAAGATGGAATATACACACAGAGTCTGGATTATGTACATTATTGTGTTTTTTTAAATTTTTTTGACTGCAAAGAGATATTTGATTCTGGAGGCTGCTAAACTAAACCAACATATGTATCTTGACTTCAAAATTTAAGTTTAAGAAAATTTTACTTTGGAAAAAGAAGTTGTGGATTCCTTCCAGAATAATATGGTTTTGTGTAACAAAAATACTGAAAAATCTCTGAGAACCCTAAAAATACTTTGCCCAACAAACAGCAGGAAGCAGTTTCAAGAAAATTGTGCCCAAATTCTCAAAATGATTGTCTATAAATGTTAATTTTCATTTAAAGGGAGATATGGATGGAAATGAATACTTTACATTGGTATAGATTTTGGTTTGTTGATAAAAATTTTAGGTCAATTTTGTTGTATTTATTCTATACTTGTTAAAGGTATTATGTGTTTGTGCAGCTCACTTAAATGTGTATTGTATACTTAAAATTATGGATTAATAGATAGTTATCTAATAGTGAACATGTTAGGTTTTCTACATGTATAGAGATATACATCAAATGGATAGGTATTCTTCATAACTTTCAAAGACCTACAGAATACAGCATTTAAAATGCTTTTAAAACTTAGACTTTTCTCAACAGTGAAACATGTCTACTTCTGGCACAACCAATCTAGTACAAGAGGATAATGGAAATCAAAGAGGCTCTTTAATGAGTTTGCTAGCCATTTGGGCAAGAAACTGCTCTTATGTGAACTGCTACACTTTATGTTATATAAACTGGACATGCAGGACCAACTGAAAAGTGATTGCTGAACTTTCCCCAAAAAAAAAGAAAAAAAGAAAAAAAAGGATGGTCCTTCAGGTTTCTTTCCTGTTTCACAGAAAAAACTGAAGACATTTTGCAAGACATAGAAGAAAGCAGCTGAAGAAATTTGCCAAACAAGGTAGAGTATGTCTTCAATTATCCTGCTTCACAGAAAAGTCTGTCAAATATGCTAAATCTGTAGAGAGAAGATGGATGCCCCAATATTACAGAAGAGCTTTGGGTGACTATCTAGACATAAGATGTCTCTGTCAATTCTAGAATTTTGGAAGTTGCTTGTAATGCACTTCCTGTTAATACAGGTAATAGTATATCCTTCTGGTGTCTGTGATAAACTTAAAAGACATATAGTTATAATTTTACTTAGTTATGATAAAATATAAATTAGATATAAATATTGTAACTGTAATTCGTGCTTGATACCATTTTTGTATATGTAATTTTACTATGTTAAAGTTAAAATTTTCCTTTTATTTAGACAAAAAAGGAGATGATGTGGGATGTCCTTCTGTATATATGTTGCTTCTATTGCTGACAGAATGAAGCTGTTCTAGCCAATGACTTATTTGAGTAAAGTCAGGCAGGAAATCCAAACAGAGCTAGAGAGAGAGAAGGTAGAGTCAGAGAGGCAACATGTAGCTACTGAAGGAGACAGATGCTGGAATCCTACCAGTAGGCCACAGCCTCATGGTGATACACAGATTAATAGAAATTAGTTAATGTAAAATATAATTGCTAGTTAATAAGAATCCTGTGCTAATATTTCAAACAGTGTTGTAATTAACATATTTTTGTGTGATTATTTGGGTCTGGACAGCCGGAAAATGAATGTGCAGTCTCCTTTTACATTGTAATTTCCAGAAGATAGACATACATTCTTTTCTAATTTCAGAATATTAACCAAAGCTCCTCTGAAATATAAGTTGTAGATGGGAGCAGCTGGTAATAAGACATCAAAAATAACATAAGATTAATTAATTTCAATCCTAAAAACAGATAATTTCAAAATATGAACCCAAAATGCTGTAACTCTAATATAATAATGTTTATGTAATTTTATAAAGAAGGTGTCTTATGCTAATTTCTATAAATTTGAATATATGTTGAATTATTCATCTTAGTAAATAATATTATAAAGTTTAATTGTGTGAAATGTAAAAGTAATATCAATATTATTTCACAATTAAATAGTAAATGGTTTCCTACAATTATTCAACGCCTTTAATCCCAGCACTCGGGAGGCAGAGGCAAGCGGATCTTTGTGAGTTCGAGACCAGCCTGGTCTACAAGAGCTAGTTCCAGGACAGGCTCCAAAGCTCCAAAGCCACAGAGAAACCCTCTCTCGAAAAAAACCAAAAAAAAAATTATTCCAATGGACATGCAAAGCTGGAGAAGCAAAAGAAGTTCATGAGGCATTAACCCTACACAAAGAACTGTAGGCAACCTAGAAAAAGGGGGGGAAATGAGGACAGATGTTCTTCCCCAGGAAGATTATTGCAAATTGTTGCTCCATACAAAATGGTTATCCCTGAAAAGATACATGCAGGTGGAATTGTGCAGACTGAATGGGCTGTTTAGGAACACACACATACACTCACACATAATATCATATATATTAAATATATCCTCATTGTTTTCAATATATCACTGAATTTTGCTGTACATTAACTAGTGTGACATAATGAGTTTCATTTTGTTGTTTTCATACAGGTTTATGATATATGCTCATCATTTCTACTCCCATTTTACCCACACTTTCTTCATCTTCATACTTTCTGGATTTCAAGCAGTCTCTTCTTTTTGCTTTTAAGATTCCACATAAGAGAGAATGAGAAGATGAAGTATCTGTTGTTATGAATTTTGATTATTTCACTTAACAAGTTGATACTTTATTCCACTCATTTCCCACAAATAGTATAATATGATTCTTTATGGATGAATGGAAGCCATTTGTGAATATTTATCACATTTTCTGCATACATTCATCTGTTGGTGGATGCATAGGGTGACTTTGACTTGTCTACTATGAAAATTGCCACAATAGCATGCCTGTGCTGATATCTGTAATATTCACTATCTTTTATATTTTTGTTTCCACTCAGGAGTAGAATAGCTAGGTTGTGAAGTGTTTCCATTTTCAGTGTTTTAAAATTCCTCCAAATTGATAATTATGTATAATTAAATTTTCTCATATTTATGTGTTAGTCATTAAGATTTTAGTAAAATACTGTAAATTATTTATAGACAGCTCAATTATTAATATCTTTTTCAAAATTTTCTTCTTAAAGACTAAAATAAAAATTGTTTGAGGAGGTAATATTTCCCAGTTTCTCATATATATATATATATATACATATATATATGTATATATATATATATATATATATATATATATATATATATATAAACATGCCTAGACAAAATGATGGTGTATTATTATTTTTCAGGGATAATTTTAATTTTCAATTTTGAACACCTTTTACTATATTGTTGTAAGTTAATTATAAAGCACTTGAAAGAGATTTTGAGGTACATTACAATAAGATAGTTATTGTGAAACTATAAAAAATACTCTTTTTTAACTTCTTTTATAATTCCTTTAATTCTTTAAGCATTATTTACTGGCATTAATCACATTTTTTTCTCATGTATAAAGAACATTCTCAAAGCAGGTTTTTGGGCTTCATGAGTGAACATCATCTTAGAGACATGATTTAAAAATCTTCCTTATAACCAACCTGCCAAATGAAATGTGTGAACAGTATCATTTAAAATTTGTTTCACTTTTATGTATAATTGACTGCTTCCTTCTTCTAGTGAAATGCATCTCATTGATATTCCTGTCCTCCACCCAAGCATCACTCTTTGTACCCTCTGAAAAAAATCACAGCCCCGTGTTTATTCCACAAGTTTTCCTGATTCATTTTGTCAATGGGTATCTACTTGTCAACTTACCTTGGATCTGATCTGCATCTGTGATGCACGCATGGAAAATTCCTTGAGTAGTCCTGCCTTCTATTTATAAAGGAGAAATGTTCTATTCAAAACACCAGTTCAGCTACAGTATGAATTTTAATATTCTTAGATATTCCTGGTCCTGAACCTCACATGCATCTTTTCTTCTTCTTCTTCTTCTTCTTCTTCTTCTTCTTCTTCTTCTTCTTCTTCTTCTTCTTCTTCTTCTTCTTCTTCTTCTTCTTCTTCTTNTCTTCTTCTTCTTCTTCTTCTTCTTCTTCTTCTTCCCCCTCCCCTTCCCCTTCCCCTTCCCCTCCTCCTCCTCCTCCTCCTTCTTCTTCTTCATCCCCTTCTCCTCCTCCTCCTGCTTCTTCTCCTTGTTTTAGATGATGACATTCTACTAGGTACTTTAATATAATTCACATTCATATTTTCCAATGTTTTGAGTCAAATACCCCAAAGAAATAATCCAATGATTTTGAGGATTAAAGAAATTAATTTTGTCATTTTATGTGAATAGTTCCTAAACTCTTAGGTACATTATTTTAAAAACTTATACCTGAATTGTGTGTATTTATTTACTCAAAATACATCTGTGGTCAATATGAAATTGTACATTGAATGTGCTTTATGTAGATATATGCCTCTTTATCAGGGTGCATATAGTTGAGCTCCATAGCAAACATCTATAAAGTATAGTTATTTTAGCCATATAGGTAAGAATACATGATATTATAATGTTTTAAAAGTAATTCTAGAAAAATGTTTCTATCCATTTTAGCATCAAGAAAGTGTCCTCACTGATGATTTGATTTTGTTATTATGATACAATTAAGGCAATGTAAGTTAAGTTTGCTGGAATGCATTATTTTTCTGTCTATTTAAAATATAAAAAATGCAAGAAAAGCAATGCCTTGACACACAGTCATATATTCAATATGAAACTACACATATAGACAGCAAGGAAGGGGAGAAGGAAAGAGAGAATTAGTGTTTGGAGGGAGGGAAGAGCTCGAATTAGAAAGAAGGAAAGAGGAAATCCAAATGATGTGTTTCCACATATGAGCAAATGGTCTGGATATTTCAGGTTTAGAGGTAGAATGGGTCTCTTCATTCCTCTGAATGGCTAGATTTGACTATCATGAGTTTCAGGTGAAGATAATCAGGAAAAAAGCAAAAATGCTAATTGGCTCCCACCAAAGTACCCATTTTGTGAGAGACTTAAAAGCCGCTTTGAATGTTTCTCTCCTGAGGAGGTACACAGCACACCAAGTCTTTTCGTGGAGAAATAAAATAACCTCGAACGCTGCCACATTAAATATTTAAGTGACAATGAGATTAATCTACCTAGAACCTTTTTTTCTTTAAATATCTGCAACCTAATCTTTCATTTGCACATGATAGATGTTTTATCTAAGCTGAGTCTGTCATTACTAGGAAAGGTACTTATGTCAGCCAACTTGTTGAATGCTTTCTTAGTACTGGTGTACCATAAATTGTGTTTGCCAGTGTTTTGTGTCTTTTCCCATATAGACCTTTCATCTCACTCTGAAATTAACTTATTTAGGTTCTCATTAAACTATATACTTTTACAAGTTGCCTTAGCTATTTTATGAAATAAGACTGAGAATAATTTGTTTTGATATAGCTACAATAATAGTTTTGCTACTTTGATAATATAATTATTTAAATATTTATTAGATAGTTATATTTAGTTTGTTTTTTTAATTAGTGTTGCAAAACTACATGAGGGGATCTAAAAGCAAATTTCCAATCACCTCACACAGGTATTAATCACAGATTAAATTATAATTTCACCAAAGTTCAACTTGATGAATTCACTGGACTTTCTTACTGAGTGGTGGGGAGGAGTTACTCAGATGAGTGTGGGTGATCTCTCATAGCTGCATCACCACAAGCCCCCATCCTATCATGGGTAGAAATGCTATAGAAGATGCACCATAGAATACTGCTTTTAATCAAATTTTTATTTCAATATGTAGCCTTACAATACATACATACATATGGCAGTATATGTATATGTATGGCTATAATATGAAGTAATATATATATATATATATATTTATTTAAAATGAAGTAAATATATGTACACAGATATATTTACTTCATATTGCTATACATTCAATATATAATATCTCACAATGCCATTTGAAGCTGGGTAGGTGAATGAAAGTAATTGCAGAAGTCCCAGATCTGTGTCCCCTGAATGTCCCTAGTTCGTGTCAAAGCCTGGATACTGCTATAATGTTCTGCTGCAGTGGCTATAGAGAAAAACTCAAGAATGATGACTCCAGGAAATTTTGCTGTTTAGCATTATTCACATATGTATGTCCTCATCTGAAATTTTTATTCATTCCCTTTTATAATGTAGATGATTTCTTTTGCTTGTATAAATATTACATGGTTAAGTAGACAGAGACTGGTAGAATAAAAGAATGCTATGGTTGTCTTAAATCAGATGTATGTGTTCGTTGTTTATAAATTGCAACACAGCTAATACTGAATGTTTATCCCCATTGGTATTATTCACTTGAACTAATGCTCCTTTTCTTTGAATACATTTTGAACGTATATGAAGGAAATATTTTGCCATGTTATTTTTTTCCTACAAATTTGAAATAAGTGACAGAAGAAAATCTCATGTGCATTTTAAAAGGGGACAAATACAGAGAAACCCAAATCATAAAGTATTCTAGTTTACAATGTATTTCGATTTCTGTGCTTGATCAATAACAACTGCCAGTAGACAACTACGCCAGCCTCTAATTTTTTAATGGAATGCTGTTGTTGCATTGGTACAGGTTGAGAAAAATCAATACATTTGAATATATGGAGTTGAAATGCCTACTATTTCATAAATGTTAAAGTCAATAAAGTTCCTATAAAATTTAATGTTATATAAGTTTATATGAATTTATGTTGATGAAATTGCCATGCCTCAGAAGAAAATGTAAATGTACTTAAATGCAATGAGTCATGTGCACTCTAGACTAAAATGTCTATGTTTCTTTGATTTGTTATTACAGGAGAAATCTTAATTCAGAGCTACAATGACCTATGGGCATAAGATGGAAGATTTATGTATTTGAATGATTTTAAATGCATGAATAATTCTTTTTTTCATGATCCAAAGGTAACCTCCTTGCCCAGAAACAACTGTTTATCACAGTCATGCTATCTGCTGTTGAAATGATGCACCTAGAGTGGAAGCTAATGTTTTATAAGATCTCTTCCAAGTATGCCAAATAATCTTAAGAAAAGTTGGCCTCTATGGCTAGCACATGTGTCTCCCGAGATGCCCTGTGTACAGTGTGCAAAATCAGGACCATGAACCTTACCTACTCTGAGTTCCACGTCAGAGTTCTCATCTTCATGTCACTCGGTTATTATAATTGGATTATTATATAATAACTTCTTCAAATTAAACATGTCATACTAATTAGAATTTAACTAGCGTTGAAGGAAATCCAATGTGTTATCATTGTGTGTGTGTGATTGTTACAATATTCTCTTACAGAAACAGTGCTTTGTGTATAGTAATCAATCTATAAAAATATTGAGCAACACAAAAATCTCAGTTTAGACTTTAAGTAAGTGTTTATAATATAAAAACACCAACTACTATGTCATATGGGAAAAGGGAACTCTATGTAAGGCTTTAATTATCTCTGTTTTTATATGGAGAGAACTTTACTGTTAATGCAATGGATATATATGTTGGACTTAAGCCTAGTTTTAGACCCTAGCACAGATGTTTGGCTCCTTTTTGGGTCATAAAAAATCTTTAATGTCTGTGATTCCCATCCTTTTAAGGATAACACTCTCTGGATTATCATAAGTAAAATAATTATAAGAATAATCTGGTAACTGACCTGCTCAGTTAATAATAAATATCATGCACACTGTTTTTCTCTGAAAGTTTTAAAAAATTTTTGATACAGTTGTTATATATGTTAAAATGGGAAAAGATACAACAATTTTTGACACTGTACATAAATAAATAAATTTCTCTACAGTAGTTCAAAATGTTTAGAGACTGGAAAAGAGAAAACATCTTTGAAAACTCCGCTAGATAGGGAACCACATGAAGAAAACAGATAAAGGAGGCAAAAGTTTAAAAAAAAAAACAGCTAAAAGAAATTTTATTTGAAAAATTCCATGAAAAACAAACATAAGTGTAATAAATAGTGAGATAAAAGGACAAATTTTGACAAATTAAAAAATCCTCCATGATAAACTGTTTAGAAAGCCCATACTAACAACTATGCATCCAGATACTCAAAGTCAAACTCCAGCAGAAAATGCTTATCCTCTGCCATCCTGTGAGCCATGGGTTCAGACTATTTCTTCTTGAGATACTCTGATGCTTTTGCATTGGTTTAAACAAAGACCCCAATCCTCAGTATTACAGGGAATAGCGGCCTTTTCACAAGGTAAAAAGAAAATGTGCATATTGAAAACTGACCTAAGTATATTCAAACACACAAAAGTTGCCAGTGGAAATTTTAAACCCTTAATGTAGCAAGTGAGAAATAGTCTGCAAGAAGTAATTTGTAAACTTCAATTATGTAAGCAGAACTCTTCCAAAATATAGAATAAACCAAAATATATACACACGTATATATGTATATATGTGTATTTGTATTAAACACACATATTGAATAAGAGAAAAAGAAAAAAAAGAAAATTTATGAAACTAATAAAAAATCTATCTAAATAATTTAATGAAGATAAAAATTCGTAAGTTGATATTAATGGAAATTAAAAGTACCTGGGTTCATAGGTGCTCACAGAGACTGAGCCGATAACCAGGGAGCCTGCATAGGACTGGCTAGGCAGTCTGCATAAATAATACAGTTATGTGGCTTGATCCTCTTGTGGAACTTCTAACAGTGCAGCAGGGCTGTCTCTTACTCTTTTGTAGGCTTTTGGCACTCTACTACCCACACTGGGTATAATACATGGGGAGGTGCTTTGTCTTACTGCAACTTGTTATGACATGTTTTGTTGATACTCATGGGAGACCTTTCCTTTCCTAAACAGTAATGGAGTAGGAGTGGATTAGGGTGTGGGGAGAGGAACTGGGAGGAGAGGAGGGATAGGAAGGAGGGCAGGGAAACTGTGGGTGGGCTGTAGTAAAATAAAAATAAACTTATTTTTAAAAGTAACAAGATATTTATAGAGCCAACAAATTGTAATTTGCTGTTGAATCTTGATGATTAAAATGTCTCAGCTTCAGAATTTGTTGAATTATTATAATTATAAGCTGTCATCTATCAGGTACCAGGGCACCAACAGAGTAATACCTGGGGATCTGACTAAATGAAAGCCTAGTCCGTTCTCTAGGTAGGTACTAAATATAAAGTAAAGGGCAAGTCAGCACTTCACCTCAGCTATCACATGACCAGATGACCGTGAGTGATTGTACTCCATATTCCAAAACATACCACATACCGGGCCAGGTTGCTTTGACTTAATGATTAACAAATTAAAAACTAAATAGAGCCATTGGCACTGACAAATTAGCCTTCCAAAATGGAATCCCTTTGAATATTCCCTGTCCCTGGTAAAAAGATTAATATAACTTAATGTAAGTTAAAACAAGAAATTTAAGAATTAGAAGTTGTTATGTAAAACTTAATAAGTACAAGGATGATTATCCCTCTTCCCAGATTGACAGTTGAATTTAAGGATACATGACAGTCCTACTCTTAAATTTAAGGATACATGACAACTTAGAGTGAATTAATAAAATTTGTGTTCTCATCCATCAAATGCCATCACTTTAAGGGTCAATATTATTGACAATTTGCTTCCATCTACTTAGCAAAAGGTGGAGTTCACTGTTAGGATTTTCACTGATATTTTCTTTTTTTTTTTTT
>JAQHUG010000219.1:1109320-1147223 GCA_028555095.1 Dicrostonyx torquatus
AAGGGGAGGGGATGTCTCCTACTCTAGCAGGGAGGCTGGGGGCTAGTGTCGAACTTACCCTGAGTTGAACCGGTGGATCCTAAGCGGTGGCACTCACCTGGAACCCGCCGCCATGAAAAGGGCTCACTGATATTTTCTATGTAGTACCTAATTTAAAAAATCTTAGCCACATCATTTCCTCTTTTCTAGAAGCAACAGCGAGCTTGTGTCTCATACAGGCTTTGCAGGTAGTATCTTTTCAGTACGTGCTTGTCTGTAGGAATACAGACATATTGTTACATTGACTGTGTCATATGAGGTAAGGTTAGCATACTCAGTAAGAATAGACAGAACTTAAGTTCTTTCTCTGTTCCAGAAGTGACATATTCCATTTTGGTAAGATACCATTTTGCTTAAGTTAACTCTGTTCAACTCTTGACCAAAAACTTCGTTACCACATGGAATTTAGGTATAATATTAACTGCAGTCTCATTATATCTACAGCCTTTAACATGGAATTTTTATAATTGATTGTTAATTTCTGGCAGTGGTTTTTCAATCTCACTTCAAATTACTTTAATGACACTCATTCACTCTATAAAAACTGATACCTAAATTTGTAAACGATAAATATGAGTCAGTCTCACTAAATTTCACTAAATGAGGTATGAAGTACATATAAAACAAAGACTTTGAGTCAATGAGAAGACCACTGCATATGAGATAATATATTAAATAAATATCTAGGTAAAGAGTTTGGAACATGAGTACAAAAGAAGTCTCTGTAATGATCTTAGTTGTCTTATCCTTGTTTATATGTCCCTGTCTGGCTGGCCTGTGAGTTGATTCTATCTGAGTGCATCAGACATTGTGGTTCCGATGATGACATGATGAAAATATCACCATACAGTTTTAACTAAGCCATACAACTCTGTCTCATAACGAACTTCAAGAAATGAATTTTTATACAGAGGAAGCTGATACAGAAATTAACTTTAGGTGGCTACTAGTCCCCAAAGCATTCTGATTTCAACAGCACACATTACTGAATCACACTGTGTTAGATTCTTCCTGTTGCAGAGTTAGTTTCCTAACCTTTGATAAAATACCGTGAGAAAGTTACCTTAGGAGGAAGGGTGATTTATTTTTTTATCTCGCTGTTTCAAGATACAGCAAATTTACAGCAACAGAGTCTTTGGGCAGATGGTTGTATTATGTTGATAACAATGTAGAAGAGAATGCCTGTGATCACCTTACCACTTTGCTTGCGCAGTGTTCCATCCCAGTCTAAGAGACAGTACCATCCACAGTGGTTGGATATTCCTATTTCAATTAACCTAAGCTAAATAAATATTGCTGATTGGTATGCCCAAAAGAATGTATCTCAGGTGATTCTTGATCTCAGTTTGGCCATTAGACTTAATTGTCACACAAAAAAATTCCTATTTAAACCTTGAAAATTGATCTTCCCTAGGGACAATTTTTTGAAAACTCAAGCCATATTAATGCCTCCATTACAGGTATGTGAAGAACTCTTGGTACAGAGGATTCCATGTTAAGATAAACATTAGTGACTTTAGGCTAATAAATTCTGGAATAATTTATTAAATCTGACCACAAATAATTACTACCTCACTCGGATTGTATTGACTTTGCCTGTTATCCTTGGAATTTAATAACTATTATTATTTATTATTTTATTATTATATATTCTATATTTATATATTATTATAACATTCTACTAATGTACAGTTAAGTGTCTTCATATAACGTGAATAATTAAGGGTTCTATAGAGTTGCAATGTATGTGATAGGATTTAGGGATTATTCAATGAACAATGATGAAATGATATTAAAAAATGACAGTGTAGAAAAGAAGTATTAATTAGCATGATAAATAAATAAAATATGACTAAACATATGGAGTGTGTGCAAGTGTCTGTTTTAGTGTTTGCATTAGCTATTTTTCTCACTGTTGTACTTAAATGTCTTATGAGAAACAATTTAGGCTCGATAAAGTGTGTTTTGGCTCACAATATTAGGGAAACATCACTATTATAGGCAAACCTGGTTGCCGGCAGCTCTATATGTTCATGACTATAAGGCAGTCTGTTTACATATTTAAGGCCCAGGAAGCAGAGAAAGAGAGAAAATGCAGCAATAGGGAGCACTGGGCTATTCAAAACCACCATCTCTAGAAATGAATTGTTTTTACCTAGCATTATCTTTAGCTAAATGACATGATACATCTAATGAATCTAACAGACATTTAGAGGACTGTCCTCCAAAACACTAAAGAACAAAACTTTGTCCAAAATTGACCACACATCAGAACACAAAAAAATTTTTCACAAATATTAAAGGTGGAAATAACAGCCTGCACTCTATCTGACCCCAAAAGAATAAAACTGGGTGCCAACAAAGATAGAAATGGCAGGAAGTACACAAAGCTATGGAAAATAAACAAAACAGAATTGAATGAAAACTGAGTCAAGCAAGAAATCAAGAAGGAGGTGTTTTAAATCTTAAAGTTTAATTAAAATGATCCATAAGAAGAAATAAAGGTAGTCATAAGAAGAAAGTCTAGGTAATAGTACATTCCTACATCAAAAATGCAGTCTGTCTAGTCACAGTAATAATAAGATGTTGGCCTTTAGAAAATCTTAGATATTCCTCTGAATATTTGCTTCCTGTTCATTTTCCAAACTTAATTGGATGGGACAAAAACATTCTTGGGAAACCAGAGATTTGAATGGTTGTTTTGATTTTACTCTTTTCATTGGGATTCTGTGTAAAATACTTTCCATGTCATTAAACATTCATTTTCTAATTTTTAAAATGGTAATTCCTCATTTGCTAATGTGACTTTCTAATAGGTCTTCATCCTTGATGATCCATTTTTTCTGAAGTATGAATTATTGGTAGAGTAAGAATAAGGGAACATTTCAGCAAGGAAAATGGTGCTGTTGAAGTAAAAACATCAGTCTAATTTGGCCTAAGATTTATGGCTATATTGTATATGATGTACACATGGTAGCTCCGGCATATTCCAAGTTCATGAACTACAATGTGTCAAAGACAGACTGTTACCATGCTATTATGAATTGAACATGCTCAGTGTTATTACTAAATAGAGATGTAATGATATCTTGTAGATGGTATGTTGGTTCATTCTGCTTTGTTAAAAGATGAGTTCCTGCCTAATCCTCAAGTACAGCATTGAGCACCTATTTTGTTCCCCTTCTCTGGCAATCTGTCCTAGCGATAAGCAATCCTAGTTTTCTTCTTCGCTGGGAAGCATAATTTATACATATAATATTGTATGTATAATAATCATTATTCTATGTGCAGCAAGCACACAATCAACCATTGCAGAGCCACCTAAATATTCATCTTTCCCCACAGAGAAGGTATACTGACTTGAAAATGCAGGGATAGGGAGACATAGCTAAATTATAAAATGGAAGTAAAATATTGCTGAGAATTCTTCAGAGTTCCATGTGAATCTGTCCTCTCTAGTAATAGTAACCTTCTTTCTTATTTATGGCACTGCAATGCGGAAATGTCTCCGTAAAACTCAGACTAGGTAATACTTTGGGCTACATATTATGAAACTGCCATTTTCAGGTTAAAAAATTTCAAAGAGCAATAACTACATGTTTCCATTTAATACACCAGTTCTTCCTTAGTATGCAGTACCAGTAGAATCAAGCACAAAGAGTGATTCAAAAAAGCAATCTCCATAGATCCTAAACTTAATTTCAGAAACAACTGAAAGAGTAGAAATTGGGACCTTTAAAACATGCAAAAGATTGTGAATATATTTCATATTTTCCATTTTCACACACGCACATTCAGGAAAACATAGTGCTTATTTTATTCTATATATTAAAGGTAACCTACTTTTATCCATTTGAGTTTTCAGGGAAAAAAATTGGCACCAATAAGCGCAATTAGACTTATTTACTTGCTTCATTTTTCTAGCAAATGCATTTAAATAATTTTACTTCTTTCATCATTGTTAAATTCAATTGACCCATTACACAAATGAAAGTAAAAGAATCAAATTACATTTCAGTAAGAGAAAAACACATTTGTGCCCAGTGCCTTGATTTCCTATTGTTAAATGATGCGAGTTAGCTGACTACTAAGTAATGCTTTCTGGAGTCACAATTGAGACACTTTCTGTTATCGTCTTCCTTTCAAAGTGATAATGTTTTGCTTTACTTAATTTCTTTGCTTATAATTAAAACACAAGCTTCCTGTACTTAATTACTTTTGTTTTGTTTTCAGATTCCCCTCTTAAGTGACTGCGTAATCAGCAATCAAGTAAGTCCCAGGCTTTCAGAACAGCCTGATGTTTATAGGGTATTTGTACCGCCTCATTTGCTAGGTTGGTCTGAATAAAGATAATAAGGTTGGTATTAGCTGGACGCAGATCTGGAACAATGCATTCAATTTATTTTAAGGCCTACAATTCTTGCTATTATATATATAATCCTCTACCCAGTGGAGGGGAATGCATATTCCATTTAAAAGCACAGAATGGCATCCATTTGTATCTGAACAATACTTTTCATGAAGCATTCACATCCAGATGCCTTAAGAGGATTAGTGCTTGTTTTTTTTTAACTATGGTCATATAAAAATGCAGTTGCCAGTCAGAGAATATTTTTTCATAGAACGTGCTTCTTGGATCAAAGTTTCTTCAAACCATATCATTCTTAGTAGCAGAATAGAGAGGGAAGTGGCTTCTTACCAAAGGCAAACATGTCTCTGAGCATTCAATGCAAGATAAATTTATAAGTGATATTTTTAACTGACACACTAACTGTAGCTAGATTGTAATGAGTCTGAAACCCTCTGTGTGTTAAATTGATAATACATTAAATTATGAAGGGAAATTGAAGGGAAAAAAGAAATATAAAAGGATAATGGAAGAGGAACGCTATGAAAAATTTGCATGCCGAATCCATCTCATTTACCAATAATTATGACAGTCTGTGGAAACAATGTCATGAATTTGTTTCCTCATCATTTGCTATCTCCTCAGCTTTGATCTTATAAAGCAAGCCTAACATATCTACCCATAACATGGCGATTGATTAGAAACTTCACCTAGGTCGTAGCAATGTATATAGCCACTGGCTTTCCCCTTCATCTCTGGTGTATAAACAGAAGTTTCTGTCCTGCCTGGTCCCACAGCCCAGCCTTTCAGTCCCAAAAGAACACATAGATACTTATACTAATATATAAGCTGTTTGGTCTATTGGCACAGGCTTATGATTAATGAGCTCTTGCAACTTAAATTGACCCATAACTCTTATCTATGTTTAGTCATGTGGCTTGGTTCCTTGTATCACCAAGGCTTTCTCATTTTGCTTCTTCTGCATCTAGGTGCCAGTTGAAGACTGAGACTTTCCTCTTCCCAGAATTCTCCTAATCTGGTCACCTCACCCATACTTCTTGCCTGGCTACTGTTCAATAAGTGTTTTATTAAACTAAAGCAAGTGACGGATCTTTACAGTGTACATAACCATTACACCACTGGTGTAGAAGGTCCTTCTGTCTATGTGTTGCTTTTATTGGTTAATAAATAAAGAAACTGCCTTGGCCTATGATAGGAAAAAAAAACAGAGCTAGGTGGGGAAAACTAAAGTGAAGGCTGGGAGAAGGAAGACAGGGTCAGAGAGAAGCCATGGAGCTGCCACCAGAGTCAGAATTGCCGAAAGTTTGTCAGTCAGTAAGCCATGGTCACATGACGATACACAGATTAATTGAAATGGGTTAAATTAATATGTAAGAGTTAGCCAATAAGAACCTAAAGCTAAGGGGCTAAACAGTGTTTTAAATAATACAGTTTCTTTGTGATTATTTTGGGGCTAAACAGCCTGGGACAAAAAAGTGGCTCTCTCCTTTTACACACCACAAGAATTCTGAATCTAATCTCCTTAGTTTAGTGTTTTTTTTCCTGACCATTATCCAAAACAACTTGTAACCTCTGTATGAATAGTCTTCAACCTCTTCAAAGAGCTGTAGAAAATGGCATTTAATCTAACCTAGAATTCTGTGGTAAAGAGACACAAACGCTCCTGGCTACACCGACCTATTCCCGAGAGACTGTTGAGCGCCAAAGACACTCCAATTGGAGCTTGTCCTCTTCTTGGCAAAACCGGCCTCTGGGCAAGGAACTGCCCATACCTCAACTACTGACAAAATACATAAAAGCTGGAAATGGATAAGCAAAACTGTCAAATCCTGCCAAGACAGGGTAAGATGGTTTTGAAAATTTCCTTGCCTTTAAAAATAATCTGTCAGTTATGCTAGGCCTTAGCCAAAGTTGGTTGCTTCAACACTGCAAATGTGACTTTGGGTGATTGCCCAGGTAGCCAGCTGTCTCTGTGACTTGTTACATATTTTGGAAGTTGTTTGATTGCACTTCCTAATCACTCAGGTAATGTTATTTCCCTTCTCAGATCTTTGATTGGGTTGAAGATTAGATAAATGTAGTTAGTTACTTTCTTCTCACGACTTGGCCAATTTATTGATTGCATAAGAATTAAGTTAGTTGACTGAGATGGAGGGGGGAGGGCCTTGGGCTTCCCATAGGACAGGGTATCCTGCACCATCATAAGGAAGCAGGGGGAGGGCAGTGGGGGAGCGGGAGGGCCGGGAACAAGGGGAGTAAATGTAAATTTTTTCTTTTAACAATAAAAATAAATAAAAAAAAGAAAGAAAAACATCCATAATCCATTTTTTGGGAGAAATGTAGGTGTAGTTTTCTACTCTACTTCTTGATGATTGGGAATACTGATAATCTTATGGGGACCCAAAGAAAATTTAGAATTATGGACAAGTCCTGCCTGGAGTATTCTGTGAGGCTGGATCATCTCAGTTAGCCGTCTTGAAGATGTTCTGGTTGTAGAACTCAGAGGAAACTATGACACAGGTGCTCTGATACATTGGATTATATGGGCCATCTGCTTCTATTGGAGGTTTTTTTTTTGGGGGGGGTTTCTTGGTCAAACCTGATTTTTCTTACCCCAGAATGAATCTACAGCCTCTTATTTCCAGTGGAAACAAAAGCAAAATCTCTTCTTCAAAGTAACATATATCTTGACTTAAATATTGAAATCAAGGTATTTTTAAAATATTAACTATAATTTTTAAATATTAATTAAAATATTAATAAATGTTAGATTAATCCAACAACATTTATAATCAAATGTCTTTAACAGTTATTGCTCCTTCCTTTAGCAGTCAAACAATTCAAAGACAACACAATAACAACTCAATAACATTTTGCAGATTCTCTGTGTATTTTCCATCTTTATATGAAATATAAGACAGGGCAGGGAGTACTAGTTCTTCTTGCGAACCCATGTGGCTAGATTTGGGTCCAGCTCTGGCTTGTGCCATTGGCTAAAAGTCTCAGGCAAATGGCTTTTTTGTAAATTCGTTTCCAAATGAAACACAATTAATAAAAACTAAGAGATGGTTCAACCTGAATGTCTGAAAAGCAAAACAGCCAGCCATGAGTTCTTACCTTTACCTCAGCCCAAGATGGCAATCCCGTTTAAAAGAATCTCAGAATGTGATTTGCCCTATAGCTGTTTCATCCTGTTTTATTATCCTCTCTTGAGCTGGAATTAAAGGTGTGCACCACTGTACTTAAAAGTACGCAGCATTCAATTTCTATGGCAACCATTGTGGACACTGGGATTAAAGGTGTGTTTCTACTGCCTTGGGGTAAGGATCTACAAGGAATCTTTATTTATTAAATTACAAGTGAAATGTCAATATATTGGCTGTCAATATCAATTATAAAATACAATTTTGATATATAAAAAGGAACAAAATAAAATTACATTTTTAATTTTTCAAAATTTCTATCAAAACACACAGAAGGTAAAAACAGATCATTTCTCTTTAAAAGTTCAAGAACGAGAGAGAGAGAGAGAGAGAGAGAGAGAGTGAGAGAGAAAAGAAAGAAGGAAGGAAGAAAAGAAAGAAAGAAAGCTATTGAAGTCAGTGAAAACCAATCTACTGCTATTTAAAATGCTTTTCTGGTGCATTATTATTAAAGCATTTTTACAATTAAAGCAAAATTTTATTCTTTAAAGAATTATAATTCCTTTTAGTGGCTAAATAACACACACACACCACACACACACACACACACACCACACATACCACACACACACACCACACACACACACCACACACCACACACACACCACACACACACACACCACGCACACCACACACGCACACACACACCAGACACACACACACACCAGACACACACACACACACACACACCACACACACACACCACCGCATGTGTGAGCAAGCAAGCAAGAAACCAGCAAGATATGTAAAGCCACTTTCTAACATTGCACCACATTCTATTACGTTTTACTAATTACAGTGGGAATGGGAATTAATTGAAAAGGTCTCACTATTTTCACACAGTTGCTGAACTTACACATTATCTTCGGAATTCGTTCTAAGTGAGCAGTTCCTTCACACACTGACTTCAGATTCTGTGACCTAATAGGAACAAATGTGTGTGTAATTGGCCAGTGTGTTGCTGCTGAATGCTGTGATTCAATGTAACCAAAGCACATAAAAATGACAATATAGTTACTTCCCAATTATCCCACAGCGGCAGAGAAACTAGTGTTTCAGTGTAAAGTATAATTGATTCCTAATTACTGTACTTTTGCAAAAAGGCCACAGTCTATAACTTCATTTTATAGTGAAAACACAAATAACTATTCATAAGGAAGGAATTAGCATATACAACATGCTTATTTACTGTCTGATATGTAAATATTTTGGTTTCTAGTGTGCAAAAGGGTACAATACATTACTCAGATTTTCTAAGGGAAAAGAAAATCTGTTCTACATCGTTCATTCAGGGAAGAAATAAAATATTTGCTGTTTAATATTTGGCATACTCTATACAGCTCATCTCTGCTCTTGAACCATTTCTAAAAGAACAGTAAATAAGAAGAACCACCATGAAAGCTGAGGGCTTTTTGTTGTCATGTACAGTCAGAACTTTTAAGGTTTGTGGAAAAATAATGGAATAGAACAATGGAAAATGCCATCTGTCATTGCTGAATTTAAAAAATCAAACTATGGTTCCAATCTTAAACTTCTCTTAACTTATTTTATCTTTTAGGGAAGTACTTGAGGAAATGAGATAAAAAGGAAGGAATGATGTTTTAGTTACAGAAAAAAATGAGCCAAAACAATCAGAACATGCATAAACAGAGAAAGGAAAAAAGGGAGGGGAGGAGGGGATGATGATGATAATGATAAAGGATATCAACTTTTAATCCACGTTGGAGTTGATTTTTCTTACTCACACATCTCCTCTTTATGGAGACTTATAAATGGGTTTTTGTTATCTATAACTTCAGATAACATTCTGATGATCTGCAACTGCTTTAGTTAAATATAATTTCAAATAACAACGTTGTGAATTGCTTCAGTGTTGGGAACTAACATAAGCATTCATTATAATCCACTAGTATGTTATGGTATTTCGAGGTTTTCACATCCATGAACTGGCTTTTCGGGGGAAGGATTCTAGGCATATGTACATCAGCTCTTGAAATCCTGTAGAGAATTCTTGTTTTTGATATGTTTTGCATTGAACTGGATAAATGCTAGACAAGAAGGAGCCTCATCTCATCTTTTCTTCCAATGCTCTCTTCATGGCATGCTAATTAAGGAAATGAGTATTAGGTAAGCATATAATGGAAACCCTAGATGACCTGTACAAATTCTCTGTGTATATTTATAACCAATTACCCTAATTATTAGTAAGTACTTACATGCTAGCTGCTAGTCCATCTGCTAACAAAATCTTTTCTGCAGAACATTCCTTGGAGCCTTCTGATGACACTCATGCCTCCCCCTTTCTCTTCTTCTGGATGTGGCCATTGATTGACATCTAGGTATTTATAAAGCGATCTGTGTGATGTACACATAAAAGGGCAAACACTCTCTTTCTCTCCCATCCCCTGCCACTCTCTCACACATACCACAACTGGATGATTTGTTCCTCAAATGTTTATGTGACCGTACTTTTGGAATATCCAAATTTTATAGGGGGTGTTAATTTTCTATCTTTTTTCAGATCATTGTCACTTATACATTCACAGACTTTCTTGAATGATGATCCCATGACTTATAGTGTAAGATGTATATTCTAGGTTTGGCCAAGACAGATAACTTCTGATTAATAAATACAGAAATATATTACCTGTTAGCAACTATGTGCCAGCTAAGAGAGATGCACTACTTTAAATATCAATAGGATGCTCTTGACCAGTCATAGATGGACAGTTTCTTCCCATATGACAATTCTTTTATTTGTGTGTTAGGTATTTAATATTGTGTACTTACTTAATTTTGTATATTCTTAAAAATGTAATTGGATGCCTCACCCATTCTTTTATTTCTGACATAGCCTATGTGCCTCCCAACTCTCAAATTAATAGCCTCTTTTTCTTTGATTATATATACATGTAGTAATATATATATTATTACATTATTATATATACATGTAGTTATATATATATAAATATATATATGTGCGTGTGTGTGTGTGTGTGTGTGTGTGTGTGTGTAAAGAGAGCTGCATGGGAGCATATAGCATGTGACAATTAGTGTTCAGCAGGTAGACCCGTTAGGCACATTATTCTAGTAGGGAGCCCCACCTGGCAAAGCTGTGAGGTCACTGACTGTGAAAACCAGTTGCTCCTGTTTGTAATTTCTCTCATGAGTCAATTAATTTCCTCCCTAAGAAGTTCATTTCTTCCCAATAACAGCTTTGAGTGCATACCCACTGCTTGTGTTTTAATCTCATGGACGTATTCCACCTATTGGTCTCACATACAGCTGTGGATGATCTAGAGGATAATTCTGCTAAAGTTGTATATATAATATTGTTGAACAGAAATAATACTAGGATATTTTTCATAACTCAGCCTGACATACCAGAATTATCAGTCACAAAGGCAGCCTTTTACACAGACAAGCTAACTTTAGAGTTCGGAACAAATTCAAAGCAGGTGAGAGATCCATACACTAGCTTATTCTGCCAAGTGTTGTTATGCTGATGCAAACCAGTCTAAAAGTAGTCCTAGCCTCACGCTGAAGGTCCAGCTAAGTTACTGTTTTCCTAAAGTCATGATTCCCCATATCATTTTCTGTCGGAGAATCCTTACCAACTTAGAACTATGTGCTTGGGTTATTACATTCTTAGTCTGAGAGAAACTACGTGATTTAGTAACTTTTGTTTTGAGTTTGGGTAGGGCCCTTTAAAACAACCTATAATTTTTAGGAGCTTGACCATGAGAGAAGAGAGAGATGGAGAGCGAGAAGGTAGAGGCAGTAGGGAGGTAGAGAACAAAATGTGAGAGGATGGAGAGCAGGAGCAGCAATGATGGGACTGAGAAGTGTGAGAGATGGAGAAGAAGAAGCGTGAGAGAAGTATGGGAGAATGAGTGACAGTAAGAATGGATGACTGATATAGGAGTATGTGCGTGTGAATGAGTGTGAGAAAGAGCTGTGTGAAAGAGCTGCTACTGCTGCTACATAGAGAACCTGTGCCTAGGAACTGTGTAAAGTGCTGTATGATGAGAGGATATGTAAATGAGATGTATAGTTGTGGGCGTGTGGAGATTTGCACCTGTGAGAAGACAAGGAAAATAAAGCAGTATAGAAAAGAGATGTAGAGGAGATATAGATGTAAAAGAAATATACGTAGTAATGTGAAAAGAGATGTTTTTACCTGAATATTGAAATATGTGACTGGGCAGGAGAGAAAAGTCTGTATGTAAAGAGAGACTGTGAAGAAAGAGAGACGATTGAAGTTAAAGGAAAGGAGAATACCATCAAAAAAGGGTATGTGTGTTCCTTTTTTCTTAGGTTACAACAGAAAGTGTTTGTTTCCTTATTTATCCCTCAGATAGAAAAGTCTTGCTGCATTCATGGATTTCTTTTGTAAACCCTGGTGCTACCTTCTGGGGGCTGTCCCTTCTATTAGTCAATAATATAAACACACACATATATAATTGGAATATTATATAATTACAAGCAACTGAGTCCATTTTTGCTCTCTATTAAATATTATTTTTCAACTGACCAATTTTGTAGTCAGGCAGCCCATCCCTGGGGAACTTTAATTCTGCTCTCAGCCTTGCTTCAGCTGTAATGTATCCTAGAAAAGACATGGACTAGGAGCTGTAAGATAAAGTCAAGTTCTACATATGAAATAATGACAATACACAATAAATGTGCACACAGGTTATCTTCTGTCAGTAAATACAGAAAAATCAAATTTTCTGAATGAAAAAGCAAAAAAAAAAAGACTACTTAGAGTATATTCCATTAAGAGAAACACCACAAAGCATGTACAAAGGGATAAATAAACATATTATTTGCCAATATTTCTTTTAAATACCATTACAATTCTACCTTTCTTCATAACTTGTTGAAGGATAGATTACGTCTTCCCATTTTTTCTCATCTTTAGTGCTTTTTCTAGATGAAAACTGGTGTGATATTCTACCTACTACATCAGCACTTTATTGATAGTGTCATTTTCCAGGACTTATTCAGGCAGCCATTTTCTGGTATTCTGCCTTCTACTATCTCTCCACACCATGTTTCACGATGTTTCCTGAGCAGAGGAGCTGTGCAGCACAGCTGTTTGTAGGGATTGGGTATTCCACAATTCAGAGGTCTTTGTACTATGTCCATGTGGAATTTTTTCATGGTCTTATTTTGCTGTAGAGATGCCTGTCTTATGAGAGGTGATGGCTACATTTATCTGTAAACAGAAGGATAACTTTTCAAATATAGTTAAGGAATTAATAGATTCTCTTCTAAAATATATTACCTTACTAGCTCTGGGGAGTTCATGATATTTCTAGTGTAAGGCATGGTTTTCCTTTCATGAGCGATCTTTTGTCTATTTAGACAATTGTTACTGAAAACATATGAATGTAACTACTTGAATGTTTATGAAAAACTTGCCATGTTGTTAAATGCAGTTCATAGGTATCATGGCTAGGTCAGAATATTAATTGCTTACATCCCATGGTAGCTTGCATAGAATTTTCTGATTTAATAGAAGTCAAACCACACGAATGTGGCTTTTAGGTTCAATACAGCTCAAAATATCCCAGTCCTAGTCCTAAACTTTCTGTATCTTTAGTAATAGTGGCTTACTTTCAAACTCTGAGAGGCCACCAAGAGCAATAGCAATAACCTATGTTGTGTTGGGAATGTCTTGGACTATCCTCTCCAAGCACTGGAAACATTTCTTATTTTTGATGTGTTTGATTTCTAGAGATTTTTGTGGAAAGCATTTTTAGCTCATGTGACAAGATATGTTGTCAATGTTGAGTGTGCTTTCATTTCCCAGACACTTAGAGTTAAATAAACACACAAAACTATATTAATTACAACACTCTTTGGCCAATGGCTCAGGCATATTTCTAGCTAGCTCTTACATCTTAAATTAACCCATTTATATTGTTTTATATTTTAGCAGGAGGCTCGTGACTTGTTACCTCACATCTTCCCTCTTGGGTGGCTACATGGCATTTGACTGACTCCCTCATCTTTCTTCCTGCATTCAGTTAAGTTTTTCTGCCTAGCTATATTCTGCCCTAACATAGACTAAATTAGCTACTTTATTATCCAATGGTAATAAAACATATTCATAGCATACAGCGAAAAATCCCACTTCTATCTATCCTTAGCTCTCTTTATATATTTGTGTGTATGTATATGTGTATGTAGTAATATATATATATATATATATATAATTCTGCTTCTCTATGTTTTACATATATGATCCAAATGCACTTATATGAGCACTATAAACTATTATATTTTGATTTTACAGATTAATTATTTTATTTTTTGTTGAGCAAGTAAAATATGTCAATGATTATAGAATCAATCTTTGATAATAGTATGTTAGATCGTTCACTACAACCATACTGATGGAATACAAATATACTATTTTTGAGTGTACAAATTAAAAAAGCTTCTTTATTTTGTAAAGATCTTTTATATTCCTCATGAACTTGTCTGAGGGTTAAGGTTAAATAAAAATGTGAATTGATAACTTTAATGAAATTTTCTTTTATACTTTTATGTATCTACCTCTGCCTCTTTGAAGTAAATAAGAGTCCCCTGATGCTTCTTGGCACTATGGGGTCTATCTAGACCATGACCTGATGGTAGAAGAATTTTTAATTTTAGCTATACAAGCAGATTTGTGTTATCCTCCCTTTTTTCTACAGATCTTTATGTCAAGAAAACTTATCTTACTTTCACTAGTATTAGAGATCCTATGAATATATTCTTTTAGTGCTTTTACATTGGACTAAGTGTCTATTTGTAAAGTTACCATATAGAATATTATTACTGATAGAATATTACCAATAGAATATTACCAATAGAATATTATTAAACCCTTAATTTGTTTTTCAAGACAGGATTTCACATAGCTTGAGAAGGCCTCAAACTCATGTAGACATTATGAAAATTGTAATGGTTCATTAACTACCTCCCAAGTACTGGGATTACAGGTGATTAAAGGCAAGTTCCCACACACACAGTTCCATAAGTAGGCCAGTATTAGAGTTGTACATAAATTTCACATATATGTGCATGTGTGTTTGTGTCTGTGTGTGTGTATGTGTGTGTGTGTATGTGTGTGTGTGTGTGTGTGTGTGTGAGAGAGAGAGAGAGAGAGAGAGAGAGAGACTGTCTTACACAATGGTTAACAACTGTAGAACAAGCCTAGAGAGCTGAAGTGAGACTTTTGACATTAGCGAACATTAAATTGAGCAGTCAGGAAATTGTATTTCATCCTCAGGAAACTTGGTTTGACTTACACTGGTCTCAATTGATTCAGCAACACTCAGTCATATGAACTAATGGTAGTTGATCCACTTTACTTTAGATGAACTGATAGTACAACAGGAAGAAAATGCATGTGGTTCACATCAAAGCAAGTTTGATATATAATTTAAATATTCCCTTAGTCTAAATTTGGCACATAGGACTAATCATTTCATCCAAGGATACAATAACAGTATGTGTTTTAATCTGTTATAAACTCTCAAAATAATATGCTATAAATTATATTATATATGATTAATTTATTTTTTAAAAAATAATAAATCTGAAATATGTATGTTGATCTTTCCTATTAAAAAATTTTATTGACATATCAGGTATTTTACATGTTAAATAGTAAGTGTATTATTGAACCATATCTCCATCAAATAAAATGTATGCACTATTTTGAAAACAAATATACTTATTGATATTCATATAAAAATAGCTATATATGAATAAATTAAATTATTAAAAATGATTCATTCCATTTTTCAAAATTACAGCTTTCTATCTCTATTATAAAAACAAATATGAGTCAATCACAGATATGCAATATGCAAATAGAGGAAAAATAATATATCTTTTAGACACACTTCTCTACAAAATGAATTTTCTCAAATATTCAATTATCTATACTTTGTAAACTGACCAACACAGACAAATAGGCTTATTCTGTTCCCTTACTTATTATCTTGGGTCTGCTTTGCATGTAACAGCAATCACATGTCATAGTGAGTCACTGATCTAATATGTATTTACTGTTAGCATTTAGAAGATTTATGATGTTATCTTCTAAACTTAATAATAAGATATACATGTTTAATATTTCCCCTGAAAATAGGACTATTTTGAATCAAAATGTCGTCAGAAACCCAAGGCATATAATTTCATAGAAGGAAATATTTCTAACTCATATGATTGATTTATATGATTTTGTCTTTGATATCATTGCTCATACAAACTAAATAGATTAGAGAAAGAAATTTTGTTAATGAAACTAATGAACACTTAAATATAAAACATTGCAAAATGATTAATAATAACAATGAACAAGATCACAAGTTTTTGAGTACAGTATATGTACTTTTAAAACTTTTTATACATTATAAGAAACAGAATATGTGCCTCTAATTTAGTAAACACACTTACAAAATAAAAAACAAAATCTGAATATATAAGAGAGAAGATTAGAACATTGGAGTATGAAAATATAAAAATACTAAGATCAAATAATGCAGGGAGCCAATTTGCGGCCATCATTACAAGATGGTGCTGGGTTCCTGCAGCACCAAATTAAACAACTTCATACTAGGCAAGGCTCTAGGCGGAGCCTCTCGCATGTGCAGTGACGCATGGTGATCATAGCCTATCCCGTGGCTGGGGGCATCGCAAGATAAGCAAGTAGCCAATCCAGGCACGACCCGTGTCCTTATTCCCTATATAAGCAGCTGCCGTTTAGTCCTCGCTCTCTTCGCTTCCTGCTCTCCCTTCAATCAAGAGACTCCAATAAAGGCGTGATATGAGAAGAATCCTCGACTGATGGTCGTTCTTCCCTGCTGGTCAGGGGGTCCGCCGCAAAATAATCGTTATATTTTTTCAAAACATCTGACATCAAATTAAATAATAAAACACGGATTCTGATAATTGAATAATTGCATTCTATATTTTATTTTAAAAATTCTTGTATTGTCCATTATCACAGGACCCCACCCAAAAACATCTTGAATTTAAAGAAATGTACTTAATATCCTTAGATACATTTTAATACACTTTAGAAAATAATCAAAAATCAGAATGTAATCTAGGTAAATAGAAAAGCTTCTCAAACAAAGAAAAAGCAAAAACTATACATTTCTTCTTAAATTTACTGTAAAGTTATATTACACTCTCCTTTCTTTACCATGAATATGTAAAATGTTAAATAGATTAAAAAATGTAAAAGATTCTTGTCATAAAGCAGCCAGTGATTCCAAGGGAAAATAGTTTCACTCCACTCATGACCCCAGTATTTCTACCAATTGCACACACTGAAGAATTCTTTATCACTATGTAAGCTTAAGGTTCATAAAAGCACAAAAGAGGAATTGTTGTTTCGAGTGCTCTATGTGACAGCACTAAAAAATTCTTCCACTACAGCATGCTACATATAATTAGAGGTTTAAACAGTTATTATATTGTCACCCAGATGTTTTAGTAAGAAAATAAATGATGACATCTAAATTAATTAGATAAAATAGGAAGATTTATATTTTTGTTTTAACCTTTTGTTAAATATATGAGAAGTTTTGTTAAATATATATATACAAAATAGTAGTTAAATTTTTGACAACATAATGAAACACTCAAATATGTAAAATACTTTTGAATTTTATTTGAATTAAATTCTTAAAACAAGCAAAACAATGGGACAATACCTGCTGAACATTACTGTAAAGCAAATGGAAGCTCTATTTTATTAATGTAAAAGTTTAAAAAGTATGATTCATGTGCTATTGTTGATAGATTTTATACATAATGTATGGTTATTTGTGTTTTGAAAAATAGTTCCATCCATGTAGGGACTGAATTTGAACTTACTGTGCATCTGATACTGACTCTGGATTCTTCACCCACCTGCTTCCATCTCTTCAGTTCTGGGAGGACAGATTTATATCCACCATAAACGCTTTCATTAAATGTACTTAACAATACATTGCATATTTGGATCCGATAATCTCAAAATAAAATAAAGTAGTAAACAATTTACTTGAAAAGTGACACAGTATTAAAGTAAGCTTGAGACAGTAAGAACCCTAACATGATAACATTCCTCGGATGAATGGTGGGGGATAATAAAACTCTGGTTTATCAACTTTGATAACTTTTCTTTATCAAGAAAAGGCAAGTTTAAATTTTTCTAAATTTAAAAATTTAGAAAAGTGAGAATTATTGAAAACAGATTATAGCATTAGACCAGAGTTAATCTAAGAAAGTAATTGGAGGGACAGAAGAGAGATGTGAGAAAAATCTTTGGACTACATCAGTGTGTGGCATGGGGTCCCAGTTCAGAGAATTAAGTGGACAGGCTGGATGTCTATGCTTATAAAAAAAAGATGATGGTTAGGATTTGTGTAATATAGGATAAAGAGACAGAGAGATACAGAGACAGAGAGAAAAAGAGAAAGAGACAGAGACAGCCATGAGGTGGGATAATGCTCTTGTACATTGTAAAGATTTATCACTCATATTGATTTACTAAAATGTTGATTGGCCAGCAACCAGGCAGGAAGTATAGTTGGGGTGGCAAGACTAGGAGAATTGCTGGGAGAGGAAAGGCAGAGAGTCAGTCACCAGAAAGATACAGAGGCAAGGTGAGAAAAGCTAACAAGCCATGTGGCTAAACACAGACAAGAATTATGGACTAATTTAAGTTGTAAAAGCTAGTTAATAATAAGCCTGAGCAATAAGTCAAACAGTTTATATTTAATATAAGCCTCTGTGTGTTTATTTGGAGCTCAACAGCTACCAGACTGAACAGGACAAAAACTTCCATATACACAGACACAGACAGATTAGCAGGAGGATAGATAGATAGATAGATAGATAGATAGATAGATAGATAGATAGATAGATAGATAGATAGATAGATAGATGGATGGATGGATGGATGGATGGATGGATGGATGGATGGATGGATGGATAGATGGACGGACGAATAGATATAGACAGATGACAGATAGATATGCAGATATATAGCTAGATGATAGTCAGATAGACAGGCAAATGATAGATAGCATATGAAGGAATTAGAATTCTGAAGGGTCTGAAATTTTTGCTCTAATAGCATACTTTAATGCATTTAGAGAATTCTTAATGTAAATACAAACTGAATCTAATAAAACACAAATTGAAAAAGCAAATGAAGCCAGAAGAAAATAAAGGAGAGTAAGTGAACTTTGGTGCAATGTGAAATACAATAACACAAATACAGCTGGGTTCTAATGAATAGAAAAAAATGAGAGTCGACAAACATGAAATATATTAAAAAAAAGTTGAATTTGGCCTTATCAAAATTTAAAAACTTTGTTCTAAGGAATCACTGGAACAAAGGAAAGGCAAGTAGAAACTAAAGGAAACTTTGCAAGATTCTCATATGCTAAGATCTCATATGTAAAATATTTAAAATGACAAGCAGTGGAATGGATAGAAAACACAGGAAGTCTCTGGGCAAAGTATCTGCCTGGCCTTGTGTTCATAGTTGTGAGTTTTCAAGATGGTGCTGTGTGGCCCAAGCAATTGCTCTTTCCACACATTAGTGGGATATTAATCAGTTTTAGGAGAGACCCTGACAGAGCAGGCTAGCGTACTTTATGGTGTAAAGTGTCACTGGCCATCTGGGTCTAACTCCTCTCCGAGTGACTAGCAGCATGGGTACTTTCTCCTTACATCACATCTCTTAGTGGAACACTCAAAGAAAAATGGAAAGGGGTGAAAACAAGGCAAAGAGAGCATGTGGAAAACATTCATTCAGAAGCTGCCGCAGTAAAGGCTTTCAACAAAGTAGGAAATGCTTTTGAAGGGAGACTGGAGAGGTTTTAGGATTGCTGAATCTCTCATCAGTATGGATAATGTGGAGATAGCTTGCAAAAGCAGAGTATTGTATATCATTCCATTGTTGGCTTTTCTTCCCGCTTGGTTGGGTCTAAGTTTGAGGTGGTACATAGAACGTGAAGGTAACATTTACTGACCAAATCTGAGCTAGCTTCAGGGGTAGCTTTGGGTTCAAGATATTGTTCTAGCACATGGTTTGGTTTTGTATACTCATTTTCTCTCACTAGAACTTTTTATCTTTTAACATCTTAGAACTAGAATAATTTTCTAAACTTTTTGTCATGAATAACTAATTAATTAAGAATTACTCCAGTGGATCATAATGGGGTGCCCTTGTGCACATAAAATATTTTTTGAATAAAGACAAAGAAAGCAGGGATGCTGTAAGAGTCTCTAGGTTAATCTGGGTTACAGTACCTGGTCAGCTATAGGAACCCTATTGATTTTTATAGTATCTTTTTCTGAAACAGTCCTTTTACCTTCCAAGCAGCCAAGTGTCTGGTTGTGCATAAAGTTCCTCACGTTATCTGTTGATAATGGCAGATACCTCTGTGGCCCTTGTTTAGCCAGCATACAGGTATGCCTGCCTGATCATCACTTGCCCCTAAAAGGCAATGTTTTCTCAGAATAATGAATTGTATTCAATGCACTATTCATTATTGGAATAGAGTTGAGGAATTGTATGTATTGGTGGGTGGTGGTAAACAGCTGCTCTTTTAAATAGTCCTATATTCATTGATTTTACAAGTAGTAGATAGATTTTCTCAATTCTATGTATTGAATCCACATGTATGTGTTAAATATGAATATATATCTATCAAATTTGAACATATATGGGTATGTACATAAATACATACATACATAGAGATACTTTATTTATCCTAATACTTAGGCCATGCAACATAACAATTATGTGACATTTATATAATGTTAGTAATCTTGGTGCGGGAGAATGGTCTGTATTCTGTCAATTATATTTTAAATAAACGCTGATTGGCCAGTAGCCAGGCAGGAAGTACAGGTGGGATAATCAGACAGGAAGTAAAGGTGGGTCAGTGAGAACAGGAGAATTTTGGGAAGGAGGAAGCCCATTCCTCTGGGGTCATGACCAGCCACAGAAGAAGCAAGATGTGACTGACATGCTGAAAAAGGTACTGAGCCACATGGCTAACATAGACAAGAATAATGGGATAAAATAAGTTATAAGAGTTTAAAAAAGAGTTTAAAAAAAGAAAAAAATAAAATAAAATAAAAAAAATAAAAATAAAAAAAAGAGTTAAGAAGAAGCCTGAGCTAATGGGCCAATCAGTTTATGATTAATGTAGACCTCTGTGTGATTTCTTTGGGAATTAACAACTGTGGGAACCAGGCAGGATAGAAACCCCGACAACATATAATCTAGAGATAACTTTAATTATATAGAAGAATGTGCATAGGTCATAGAAAATGCATTTTTTTACAAAAGAATTGAGAATTGGAGGAATGAGATAGTCTGCTGAGTTTATGGACTAATCTCTTTTGGACACTAGTGGAAAACTGCAATAATAGAAGATGTCAATGTTAAATGTACAGCAAAAGTCTAAATGTTCTTCTGTCTTGGTGGCAAACATAGTAACCTCCTAAGTCTTCCCATTGGCTGCTAAAACTTACAGTTTTAATAATTTAATATAGCTTTAATATAACTACACCTTAAGTAAGCATACTAATAAATAATAAGAGAATAATATTAAAATAATGGCTGTCATTACATAATTAAATATTCATTTCCATTGTCATCTGTATAACAATAGTGGTTTTAGATTATTTTTTTTCTTTTAAGTTAGATGAAGAATGATCAGATTTGTGGCGATATTCCTACTAAAGAGAGGTGTGTTAAATGTTATAATGTAGTTTAAAGGTTATACTAAAAATGCTGTTTTCTATATGGCAGATACTGAGATTTTAATGCATGCAGAGTTGAGTTTAGCACAATGTTTGCCTTGTCTCAATAACTTGCATTTCAATGTACTCTGTGCCTTAGTTTTGTGTACTGAAACATGCTGTGATGTCTACAGTACCTGTGGCACAGTAATTCAGAGTTTCTGTGAGTTAATGATGATAACATCTACCTGCAGTTTCTAAACACTGCTGAAATTCAGCTACTTATTTCCCTGTTCTTCAATGTTTTCACACAATCAGCTGTTGTCAGTCAGCTCTCCTTAGAACCTTGTAATTGCTTTTACTACATTTTCTCCTCCAAGTAGCACCAAATATTCCAAATTTCAAAAATTTTTTTCCTTTTATTGAAATATTTTTCTCCACATAAATATATCCTGATTATTTCCCCTCCCTCGAATATTTCCAGTTGATCCCCACCTATCACTCTCTTTCTATCTATGATTAGAAAACAAGCAGCTTCTAAGGGAAAATGATATGATATTATATAGTATGATATGATATGATAAGATAAATTTAAACTAACATATCAGAATTCGACAAAAGAAACATGCAGTGTTATATCAATTGCATTTTAATACATAAAGCTTCCATGGAAATCGGGAGAGTAAAACAGCCCCAGTCAGCCGAAAAGCCAGGCAGAGGAGACACATCCAGAAGGCAGAAGAAACAGATTTGTTTGTGCAACGAGGAATTGTATATGAAAATTAAACTGGGAGCCCTAATATATATGGAGAGACTGGTGGAGACCTATACAGGCCCAGTGATGCTTTCTCAGGCTCTATGAGTTCATATCAGCTTTGGTCACGTTAATTTAGAAGGTCTTGATTTTTTTGCTTTTGTGCATCCTCCTCTGGCTATTACATTTTTTTGGTCTCTTCTTTAGTGTTCATTGATACTAGAGCAGATGTTTGTGATGATCCACTTAGTACTGAGTATTCCAAGGTGTCTCACTCTTTTTGTAATTTCTGGCTGTGAATCTTTTTGTTTGTTTCCATATGATGAATAAAAAAGCTTTTTTGATGATGAAAAACAAGTTACTAATCTTATATTGTTTTAAACCCTTCATTGATAAGCATAATTTCTGACAAGAAGGCTAAAACTATTAATAAGACTAGAAGGTTTTACATAGGAAGTGATCTCCTGTGCCCATGTATTGCAGGCTACTTCCCACTTTCTCTTCTATGAGGTTCAGTGTGGTTGGATTTATATTGATGTCTTTAATCCATTTAGACTTAAGTTTTGTGCATGGTGATAGATAAGGATCGATTTTCATTCTCCTACAGGTTGACATCCAATTATGCCAGCACCATTTGTTAAAGATGCTTTCATTCTTCCATTGTATACTTTTAGCTTCTTTGTCAAATATTAGGTGTGGACAAATATCCAGATCTGCAATTCGATTCCATTGGTCAGTGTCTCTGTTTTTATGCCAATACCAAGCTGTTTTCAATACTGTAGCTTTGTAATAGAGTTTGAAGTCAGGGATGGTAATGCCTCCAGAAGTTCCTTTGTTGTATAGGATTGTTTTGGCTATCCTGGACTTTCTGTTCTTCCATATAAAGTTAGTTATTATTCTCTCAAGGTCTATGAAGAATTTTGTTGGGATTTTAATGGGGATTGCATTGAATCTATAGATTGCCTTTGGAAGAATTGCCATTTTTACTATATTGATCCTACCGATCCAGGAGCATGGGAGATTCTTCCATTTTCTGGTATCCTCTTCAATTTCTTTCTTCAAAGACTTAAAGTTCTTGTCAAATAGTTCTTTTACTTCCTTGGTTAATGTTACCCCAAGATACTTTATGCTATTTGTGGCTATCATGAAAGGTGATGTTTCTCTGATTTCCCTCTCTGTTTCTTTATCCTTTGTGTATAAGAGACTTGTCTCTAGAGGGGATCCCAGGTATTCACAGGGATGTCCCAGCTAGGTACTTGGGCAGCAGACGAGTGGGTGCCTGAACTGAACTTGCCCCATAATTACTTTGTTGTATATCTTAATCATCACCATAGAAATTTCGCATGATGGATGGAGATAGAGCCAGAGACCCACATTCACATCAGAACAAGGGACTGAGCTACCAAGATCCAGTGGAAGAGCAGAAGGAGGGAGAAGATGAGCAAGGAAGTCAGGACCATGAGGGACTGGCCCACCAACAGAGACAGTGGGCTTGATCTATTGGGAGCTCATCAAATCCAGCTGGACCAAGACTGAATGAGCATATGTCCTAACTGGACTCTCTGAATGTGACTGCCAATGGGGACTGACTGAGAAGTCAATGATAATGGCACTGGGACCCATCTCTTCTGCATGTATTGGCTTTTTGGGAACTTATTCAATATGGATGCACATCTCCTTAGACCAAGATGGAGGGGGGAGGGCCTTGGGCTTCCCATAGGGCAGGGTATCCTGCCCCCTCTTAAGGAAGCAGGGGGAGGGCGTTGGGGTAGTGGGGAAGCGGGAGGGCCAGGAACAAGGGGAGTAAATATAAATATTTCTTTTAACAATAAAAAAAGACTAGAAGGTCATTCATGATCTAAATCTCAACATGTTTTCTAGTGTTTCTAGTTCCAGAGATATTGGATCTATTTTCAAAGGTTTTCTGTTTATTGTTTTCCACTTCCAGATGATCACTCCTTTGATTTTGAGAAACTGAGCACTCTTCTCTCTCATATGTATTTTTCCAATTTCAGAAAATAAGAAATATTTGATAGTAAGAAATATTACCATGAATTGTTGACTAGAGATTTTGCCTAAATATCCAATTCCAAAATTTTAATATTGTATTATTATCAGACAAAAATCTAAAAGCTAGCTGTATATTTTTGTAAATTAGTATATTTAAGTTAAGCTATTTCTGAGGTCAGCTCACAGGTTAATCTTCTAGATATAGTAGTGATTACTACTCTGTAGTTTGCACTGCATAATATTCTTTCTGTTCACCCTATGATTGGCTTCTTTACCCTGATAATAGCAAATAATGGTCAAGCTCACTGATTATTTCTTTCAGTGATTAACTCCAGTAACCCTTTCTCCCCTTCCCATAACTCCTGTCTATTTGCTTCCCCAGGGCATCTTTTTTGTTCTCTATTCATGTCACATAAACACATACATCTGATTTTATGGATATTTGTATATGTATGTATATATATATATATATATATATATATATATATATATATATATATTCCACAAATAAAAGAAAAAAGCAATTTTACCTTTCTAAGTTCAGCTTATTTTATTTAATACACCCTTTAAAAAGAACTAAAACCAATATTCTCAAACTACTGCACAACATAGAAACTTAATATGTATTTTTCTAATTATTTTAATAAACTCACTATTACTCTTGAAATAGAGAAAAACCACACAAAGACCCAACAAAGAAAGAGAATAACAGGCCAGTTTTATTTTATAAATGTAGATGTAAATTTATGAATAAAATACTTGAAAAATTCCAAGAACACCTCAAAAAGATTATCCACTATGAACTTTGAGATGAAGCCATCTTCAACACATGCAAATCACTAGATATAATCCAACAGATAAAAACACTTAAGACCAAAATCGCTCAATCATTTTATCGGATGCAAACAAACTCTTTTACCAAATCCATTATTCCTTCCTAAAAAAAAGTCCTGGACATACTAAATGTACAAAAGACATACCTCAATCTAATAAGAAGTTACATCAAGTCAACAGTCAACATCAACCTAAAGAAAAAGAAACTTACAGAATTTCTCCTAAAACCAAGAACAAGACAAGAATATCTGTTCTCTGCATACTTATTCAGTCTCACACTTGAAGTTTTAGATAGAGCAATAAAACAGCTCAGGCCAAGGGTATAAAATTAAAAAAAGAAGGAAAAATTATTTATTTGTAGATGATGTTATTTTAGAAAGCAAAATCCCTAAATACTCTACCAAGAAATTTATTGTTAATAATTAATTTAGCAAAGTTGTAGGATACTAAATTAACACACACACACACACACACACACACATACACCACTCATGTACAAACAGTATTCTTCCTATATACAAATAAATAATACACTTAGAAGAAATCAAGGAAAAAGTACTCTTCACGATTTCAGCCTCATATTCGTTGTTTTCTCTTTAACAATAAAATTTACTCTTTCACCTGCCTAAGAGCTCCCAAGACCACTCAGACCATTCTTATAACATCCCTATTACATTTACATACTGCCATGTATTTTTCCATCACAAGAGGCCATGCTTTGCCTTATGGTTTCCATTTATCTGCTGCTCATAGTTTCCTTTATTTGATAAACATTCCATTTACTACAACATAGTTAATTAAATCTGGTATTATATACCATCTGCTTTTCAAACAAAAGTTGGAAGCACGGGAGTGGGGATGGGAGTGGAGGTAGGGATTGGGGGAGGGGGTAGGTGAAAGGGAGGGTGTAGAAGAGAGAAAGAAAGAACCAGGGAGAGCCTGGGGTTGTGGGAGGGTGGAGATCGAGGAAGGGTGGATATTGGAGAAGGGAATAAGATATCTACATTAACAGGAGTCATTCTAAGATTTGCAAGAGACTTGTCTCTAGAGGGGATCCCAGGTATTCACAGGGATCTCCCAGCTAGGTACTTGGGCAGCAGACGAGTGGGTACCTGAACTGAACTTGCCCCATAATTACTTTGTTGTATATCTTAATCATCACCATAGAAATTTCGCATGATGGATGGAGATAGAGCCAGAGACCCACATTCACATCAGAACAAGGGACTGAGCTACCAAGATCCAGTGGAAGAGCAGAAGGAGGGAGAAGATGAGCAAGGAAGTCAGGACCATGAGGGAGTGGCCCACCAACAGAGACAGTGTGCTTGATCTATTGGGAGCTCATCAAATCCAGCTGGACCAAGACTGAATGAGCATATGACCTAACTGGACTCTCTGAATGTGACTGCCAATGGGGACTGACTGAGAAGTCAATGATAATGGCACTGGGACCCATCTCTTCTGCATGTATTGGCTTTTTGGGAACTTATTCAATATGGATGCACATCTCCTTAGACCAAGATGGAGGGGGGAGGGCCTTGGGCTTCCCATAGGGCAGGGTATCCTGCCCCATCTTAAGGAAGCAGGGGGAGGGTGGTGGGGAAGTGGGGGAGCAGGAGGGCCGGGAACAAGGGGATTAAATGTAAATTTTTCTTTTAACAATGAAAAAAACTAAAAAAAAGAAACATATACAAACAAAAATGTATACCATAGATGAATTTACAACCCTCTTTAGTAATAAAATGAGAAAATTATGTAAATAGCGCAGGCATACTAATAAGTGAGTATGAATATGTTTTCTTTATGATTAGAATGTGGAAATGGCTTGTGGAAGAATTTTCTTCCACAGTGTCACAATGTAGACAATGAAAAAATGATATGAGTTCTCATTTTTCAAACTTCTGCATAAAAACCTTTAAGTCCATTGACAGCAGTAATGTCTTTCATTTCCTCTATCGAAGAGTAAAGCACTATATTTCAGTAAACAAACCTTGAGAGAACTCATATGTCTAAATATATTTGATAGATAAATGAACATCATCAAAACTAATGCTCTGCTTAATGGATGTATGACTTTTCTAGCATCCATCCATTTGTGTGTGAATGCCACAATAAGTGTAGGTGGTCTTCCAGTCAATTATCCCTCAGGTGAGCATGACAGGAGCAGTGCTCAAGAAAACAGCCTCCTTGAGGAAGCAATAATGGAGAAAAACAGGACAAATGATCATGAGGTATTAAGGCATTGCCTCATAAATCTGCGCCAATGCTGACAACACTTCAGCTCTGAGAATGACAAACATTTCTTCTTACTCACAGTCTGCAGTGAAAGACTCTGAACTAATGATCTCATTCTGCCAAAGCCATCATCCACCAAATGTATGATTTCAAAAACAAATGTTTCTATATCTTCATACAGTGATCTGTAAAATGCTAGCGTTTTTTCTTAATACAATTTATTCCTTCTATTTTCATTGTATTTTGTAAACTTATAAATTCAGCTAGTGTGTGCAGAAATTGTTAGCTTTATATAAAATTCGTGTGGTATTTAATACAAATTATGTTAATTGTGCTGTTCAGGAATGATGTCTCAATAGACATGATGTTCAATATAAACATATAAACCACAGGGTTTATGTACTTAACAAATTTCCTTTAAACTAAATACAAACTGTTAAAGGTATAATCCTCAGTAAAATTTGAATGATGCCGGTATTATTCCAGCCTAAGTTAAAAAAATGCATGTATTTTATTTCCTGGTTCATATAGTTTTAGTAGCTATATATCTAGCTAAGTTTTATCAATAATACATATAAACAAATGCATAATTTTAAAAATTTGAAGTCAAAGAATTTAATGATGGATTTTGAAATCATTCATGGACAATTTTGTTAAAAATTAAGCAAAATTAAGAAGTGAAGAATTATTTAACACTAACTGGCAGGATCCAAACTTCTAATTGTTGAAAATCTTTATTTATTCTCAAGAACGTCATGAAAATTATAAAGTATATATTACAGTAAGTGGAACACTGGTTACATAGTACAGGTGTAGAACTAGGGAAATACTGTAAATGGGTGCATCATTTACATTTTAGAGTGTTGGAAACAGTCAGTATAGTATGCTTTGTGGATTGTGCAACTCTAATGCTCTAGAATAATAATTTTATAGCAGATGGGTAAATTATATATTAATATTAAAATTTGCATTTTAATAAATAAATGCTGTATTAGAAAGGGGTTAATGTACTTTCAGTTTTTTAATATAGCCATTACTATGTAGTCTTAAGCTTGATTGGCATTATTTGTATATCTACATATTTTGGTAGGTTAACACAAAGGGTATCTTATAAGAAGTTGTCCCAGTACACTCAAAAATCAGCAACATCTAATCAATGGTAAAAAATACTAACATCTTGAAATTTGGAGGCAAATGAAGGATCTAGAAAAAAATTGAGTGAGGTAACCCAGACCCAGAAAGACAAATATAATATGTACTCATTCGTAAATGGCTTTTAGACATAAAGAAAATACATTCAACAGTCCACAACCTAGACAACAAAGAGTACTGTAAGATAGACATACACGGATCTAGATAAGAAAGAGAAAAAGACAAGATCTTCTGAGTAAATTGGGAGCATGGAAGTCACGGGAAAAGGTAGAAGGAGAAAGGGGAAGAAGGGAGAGCAACAGAGAAAATGTATAGCTCAATAAAAACAATAAAAAATAGCATACGTGTTTCTTCAAAAGATGATGAAAACATTTGTGATGACATGTTATTTAAAAATAATTCCAAATATTGCGATATTTTAAATCATTTGTTATCTTTAAACTGTGACCAGTTTATCTTTAAACTGAAAAGCATAGGTTATCCATATTTATATTTAATGTCATATTTTAAGCAACTAAAAACATTTTGCTACATATTTTTATGATTCTATAAAACCCTAGATGTATAATTTAACATAAAATAACACATCATAACACAAAGCTGTGCTGTTCTGGTTGATACTAATCAACTTGGCATGAGCTAAAATAAATTGAAAAGAGAGGTTTAATGTTTATCTACATCATGTCGGTCTTTGGGAATTACTAGAAGCATTATCTGGATTTTAACAATGCATGTAGAAATACTTAACATGCTGTGGCTAAAGCCATTCACTAAGCAAGACGTCTTGAACAGTATAAAATCCAAGAAAGCAACCTAAATGCAAATAAGGGTCTAAGCATTCATTTTCCCTATACACTTGACTGTGGCCATTATGTTTTGAGTCCATGCCTTGAATTCCCTACAATAACGGAATCTGTATCTTGAAAATAAATCTTGATGGCTCCTTTCTTCTCTATGTTGCTTTTCATAAGAGTTTTTATTGACACAGCTACCAACATGAAAATAGAACTTGGAGTTGTTGCTGTGATGAACCTGACTACACTGGCTTTTGGAAAAACATGGACGACATTTTGATGTTTGAACTGTAAAAGACCCTAGTGCTGTGGATAGAGCTTTAATGGAACTGGGAAGAGGGGAATGGTGGAAGAAGTGCAGACAGCTGAGGACTGGCCCATTGGTGCAGGAGACTTGTCTGTTCTGTCAATCATGTTTTAACTAAATGCTGATTGGCCAGGTAGGAAATATAGGCAGGTCAACCAGACAGGAAGTAGAGGCAGGGAGAGGAGAACATCTGGGAAGCAGGAAGCTCCCTTGGCATTCCTGCGCAGATCTCCAAGGAAGCAGCATGTGTCCCTGTCCCAGCTGAGAAAAGGTACCGGCCATGTGCCTGGCATGGATGGGAACAATGGGTTAATATAACTTATGGGAGCTAGTAAGAAGCCTGAGATAATGGGACAATGGGTTAATAACCTAATGTAAACTCTCTGTGTGATTTTCTTTGGGGCTTGCCGGCTGTATGGTACTGGGCTGGACAGAAACCCCAACAAGCAGACCCTCATGTTACAGCCCATTAAGGTTTAAAGGGGGCCAGGTACTTTAATAAAGTTTGTTATTATAACTCAGTGCTGGCCTATTAGTGTGATGTTTTGGCTAAGAATATGTAATGTTGGTCAGACTCAACTAGTTTTTAATACATTGGGACAAGATTTATTAAAAACAATTTTCTGGCTTTACTCTTCTGTTGATTACTATTGTGTTCATATACAATATGTATATACATACACAATATTTAGTTATAGCTGAATACTATTTTATGTTAATGCATCAAATATGAAACTTGTTGAACATTACACTAAAGATGCAAGACAATCTTACACCAGTTTGATTAAAAGGGGTATTTTATTGAACGGGATAAAACTTACAGATCAATGTCCCAAACTACAGTCCTCTGGTCACAAACAGGAAACAGATTCTAGCATTCAGAACAGGAGCCGGAAGCAAGAGAGCAAGCGGAACGCTGCCACTGCTTTTTAAAAATGAAACCATGCCCCAGTGGACTGGTATCTCAAAAGCCATTGGCTGAAGGCAAGAGAGCTCCTGCAGCATTGCATTACACCAATTGTAAGCAAAGTTTGACAGTTAAAACTAATCATCACAATCTACTTCTTAATCATTTGGCACACAATCATATCATCTTTATTACTTTCAAACCTCTGTCTATGACTCTCATGTTACTGTCAGAATATACAATAAAAAGTGTAGTCCAAAAATCCACAACATCTTCAAAAATTTCATAACTTTATAAATTAATGTTCTTCAAACGTTCCAGATGAGGGAGCAAGCATCTGATCTGATGTTCTTTAGCCTATTACTAATTTCCATCACTAATTAATACTATTTTGTATGGCATTTAAAGGAATAACCATGTCATCATTTCTAGTTTTATTGAAATGCTTAACAAATTAAAGTTTGTTTTGTCTTATTTCTCCATAAGGCCATGCTCATGTCATCAAGTCATTGTATTGAATGGTTTATCATACCTTGTATCCTAGATGAATTTCTTAGGAGTGGCACAAGTCTTTTGTTTATAAGCTTACAGAGACAGTTCCTCCTCAGACACTTAGGTTTATCCATTTCAGGTGGGCCCCATCTGTCAAGTTCAATCATGTAACGACATGAAAACACCAAAATTGATTTCCTCAAATGCTTCTAAAAACACCTGGAAAATGTGATAAAACAATACTTTCAATATATATTCATGTTTGGCTTCATGGAATAAACAATTAAATTCAAGCAAGTGTAGACTGTACCCAGAGTATTTACAGAACAAGCAACATGCTACTGCATCTATTACCTGAAAGCTGGACACAGTTGTTAAGAGTTTTAGTTGTTCAGGTTTGAATCTGAAATAAATATCTAGTTGTCCCATTTAATTGGCTGTGATGAGATGTCCCTCCCAGCTTAGAAATGAATGATCTTTAGCTGTGTTGTAGTCTGTTGTTTATTTAATTTGCTGTAGCATTTTATTCCTTTTGTAATTTTTTATTTCTTTTGTATAAATATTTTGCCTACATATTTGGCTTTGCACCACAGAAGTGTCTGCTCTCAAAGAAGACCGGAAGAGGGCAATAGAAGCTGTAAAACTGGAGTTATAGTCAGTTGTCAGCTGCTATGTGGGTACTGAGAATTAATCTTAGAACCTCTGAAATAGCAACCAATGACCTTAGCCATTGGTCATCTTTCTAGACTTTTAGTCTGCTCTTGAAATTTCACACTCCAAGGTATCAGGATTTTTGAGAATAATTTAGGAGCTAAATTATTAAATCATAGCTAAAAGTGTTCAGAGTATTGAACTGTCACCAATTCTCATAGGACAACACTTTATAAAATTACATCTTTCATTTCTTGTTGAACAGGTATAATTGGTTATCTTGTGAGAGCAACAGTAAACATCACTTGGCAAGACAGGAAGAAAAAAATGTAGGCACTGAAAGTGGCAGATTAGCTTGGAACTGTATTATTTCTGCTGCATTTGCATACAAATTGATCCAGAAACCTGTCAGCTGACTCCATTAATGAGGTTAAGAAAAACACACAAACTTAATCAAACCCTGCAATAGCTTTTGTTGGTGCATTGTCCCTGAGGATTAAAATTCCAAAATGTGATATTCTGCATTCTACTGTACTTCCATCCTTCCTTGTATAATTCCTAATGCAAGATCATAATTAAATGTCATTTAGATGATCCCTCACTTTCCATTTTTCACTTCAAAACTATTGATGTGTGTCATCCTTGTCACTTAAATTGAACTTTGAGACATACTGGCATGGGGTGGAATTTAGAATGTCATATAATGTGAATGAATAGTTTCAGATGCTGGAGAAAAATCTGAGGGTTTGAATTAAAGTAATGCAATAGAAAAGATAGCTGAATACATTAAACTTCTCTCCTGATTTTCTGTTTCTATTTCTATGAAATCATGTCACAGATATCCTTTGTTTGAAAATACTCTATCAACTCATATTCTGTAATATGACAATCATAAATTTCCCCAACATTATTTCTATTAGGTAAGGTTTTAAAATATTGTGTCTAGTAACTCAAATACTACTGAAGCATCTTCACAGTATTTATATAATGTGGCATGGAAATGAGTGGGCCAAAGGCTGTGGTAAATATTTCCATAGTGTACATCCACATTTCCTTTTTGACCCCAAACCTTATGTAGTATTCTCAAACAATGCCTTTAACAATGACTTCTGAAAATGAACCTTGTCCTGTAATAATTTTTATTATGTTGAATATGGGAGGGAATGCAATTTTTTCTTCAGTTTCTTAAAACAAGGATGCTTTTCTGAATAAGAATTGAAGATCAGAAAAAAAATTAAAGAGAATGTATAGATAAGAGAACTCTATTTAGCTGCTATTTTCTGATTGTTATTAAGTACATGGAATGTGCATTAGAGTTTGTGCATTAGAGTTTATTCTTTTCTTCTTTGCTATGCTGGAGATTGGCCCAGGAATTTCTGTACAAGTAGCTTTACCACTGAGCTATTTGCCATACCAAATATCAATCAAGTTAAAGAATAATCTCTGTTTATCTATAAAAGTGAAGTGTTATAAATATTTAAATTATTATTAATATAGAAGGCTTCTTTGGCTAGACAGTGATGCACATGACTTTTTCCCCCAGCAATCAGGGGACAGAGTCAGGAGTACCTCCATGAATTTGAGGCCAGCCTGATCTACAGATTGACTTTTAGTACAGTAAAGGCTACACAGAGAAACCCTGTCTCTAAAAAGAGATGTTTCTTTAAGTTGTATGTAGTCATGTCATGTAACATCAGCATCCAAGGGTAGCTTCCTATATATTCACTAGGATTTTATTTCCCTTAAGTGTCTTAGCCAAGGAAAAATAAGACACTAAGTAAAGAAAGTCAGTGCTACATAATTTATAATTATGATTCTATTTCTATTTTAAATACTTGAAATTCATTTAGAGGAGACTTCTAGCAGCAATTATAAAGATTTCAGCAGTGTTTACAAATATCACCTGTGTTTTCTACTTAGAACTCTCTCGACTCTTTCTCTACATGACATTCTTAAGGTTAGAGTTGCATGGAAAATTTCTCTGTGGTCTGTGTCACATAGCCATTTTCGAAAAGATAATAATTTTTGTTTTGGTAAGCCATCCATTAGGGAACAATGTGAAATCATGTGTTACTAATATATAAACAAACAGGATATAAAGAGCCACCTGTATGACACTATCATATGCAACATCTGTGTCCCAACTAATTGAACAGAAAGAGTCCATTAAAACCCAATCTGTGATGGAGATCATCACTCTATATCAAAATAGCCCTGAAGCCTCCTTTGATCTGAAGTTTAACATTAAGGAAAAGCAAATCATTATCGGGTGAAGTTTTCAAAGACTGATCAAGTAAGCCAGGGTTTCAAGACTACCTGAATACATGGAAAAAAAATCAGCGTGATATCACTGTCTATTGAAACTAGGCTTTTTCGGGTTCCAAATGTGCAATGGGCATGACCATTTGCAACAGCACCAAAGAAAAGGGTATCACCTTTCCAGGGTAAAATTCGATAGTTGGGTCTTCCAGATTACTCTCTACTTTAGGATGTCAGCACCAGAAGATCAAAAGTGATTACCCCAGTATCCATGTACTCTAGATCCCAAAGATAGTTATTATATAGAAGTTGGTGGACTCATTTAGAAAAGCATTGGTTTTTCTTTCTTTTGCATGGTTATATCTGCTTTATTAGCTGTTCTAGTCTTTTCTCTGTTGGTAGAGATAGAGCCAATTGCCCCTATTTTCCCTTTGCTTTGATACTTAGGGAACTTTAGAATTAACAGGTCCCACCTGTTTCAAATTATTTGATACTTAACTTTATAGTGGCTCTTTGTTGCAGGAGAATAGTTCATACAGCCAATCCTCTGTGCCAAAAAGCCCCTTTAAATCAAAGAACCAAGTCAGTGATTGACTGACTGGGATTAGACATAGAGTTCTTGGAAAATTTAGGAGGTCTGCTGGAAAGACAGGAAGAAAGGAGAGAACATTTCAAGGTCTGGTGGATTAGGAAAACCATGGAGTGAAGGTCAGCCAATGGTCTCTCTGCTTTCTTTGAAATTTATCAGGTCTTTATCTCAATTTCTCACTCCTGAGTTTTTATTGTACTGCAAATTTAGGTAATTGTTTCATCTGGTGTTCAACTCAGGACTTTAGATCATGCCCCATACAAAACTATCCTTCTCCTCCCCTCACCCTCCCCACAGTCACCAGTCTTGCTACATAGCATAGCCAGTGGAGTACACTCCTGATCCATGCTGCTCCCAGATGGTAGCTTTGTTTTTTTCAACTCTGGATCCTGCTTTTTGCTGCTGCTGGCAGGCTGGGAAGCCCTATTCCAGATGTGTGGACATTTCCTACTGGTTTCCTCATATTAACTCTTCAGAAAGCTCAGCCCCTCCCCACATGGTGCTTGAGCAGCCTCATTGGACTCCCAGCTCAACAATGCAATTTGCATGGCTTGGGGCACCCTGCTGCACACCCTAATATAAGCAGCTACAGGTTCCTCAGCCAGAGCTTTGTAGTACAGGAGCAGCTGTTGCAACCTCAGCACCCACCCCCCTAGTCTGACTGCCTGGCCTGGCACTACACCACAGCAGTATGGCTTAAGCTAGATACTCACTCCCACTCTGCACATCTCCACCTATGCTGTCTGCTTCATCAGATTTGTTAAGACACTTGGGAATTTTTAATGGGAAATTAAGTTTATTTTTTTAACGGGTGGGGACATTTCACATGTTAAGAATAGAAAATACGACAATGAAGGCAGTTAGGATCCTGTTTACTGCTGTTATGCATGATTTGCAAATGAAAAAAATAAATGAGGGATAATCATGTTAGATGGGATGACATAATGTCAGTCATAATTATTATCAGTTTGGTAATTCATATTTTATCCTTAAAAAGTGATTTGATAATGCCAAATATGATACTGTAACTGATAAGATAAAAGCCTTAGAAAGATTTACTATTGATAAGATACAAGCTTTGGAAGGACTTAACTATTTATAAGATACAAGCTTTAGAAAGACTTACTACTGATAAGATACAAGCCTTCAGGAGATCTACTAATGAAAATAAGAAAATAATCGCATACTGAGAAATTTAGAGCAGAATCACCACACTATTTTATTATAAAACTGAAGAGGAGCAGCCCAAAGTTATTAGAAAACCAACTTGAATTTATGTAATTACCATACAAAAATGACCAGCAGATTATAGGCATCCTCAAGGCTATGCAGAAGTTTCTGGGAATCCTGTAGAAATGTTAGATTTGAAGAGATAGAAGGAAGCAGTCATTTCAAATGGTATTAACCCTTTGTGAAGTAGATGATAAATTCATGGTCAATTAGGAACAGAATTTTTCCCAAAGACAGGAAAGATTTAGCTACAGCAGTATTCGAAGCTGTTCCTCAGTTACACTGGAAACATGGAGAACAAGGGAAACTTGGGCCAGGACACAGCAAAATCAGGTGAGAAATAGTGAAATTTCCCAAGAATGGCTTTTTGGTGAAGGCAAATATGCTGCTTTGCAAAGAAAGTCTAGATTTGATGGTTATTCTGAAAGACCCCCGAGGAGTACCTTCATTCGGGAGAGACCCCGTGCCCAAGGATCAGTCAAGACCACTCGTACAAATGCAAATTGCAAGAGGTTTTATTCGGATACACAGGTACCTGGGCGACAAAGTCTCTCGGAGGACTTGCGCCCCGTCAGGTTGGGGCGAGGGGTTTTTATAGGAGAGCAAAAAGCGCGGGAACTGAAGTGAGATGCATGGTTACAGGAAATTCCATTGGTCAATTCAAATAAGGTTGCTAACTCATGTTGAGTGGCAAATTCTTGGCCTTTTACCTAGATCACAAAGGAGGGGGTTGCCAGGGGCTTTATCTCTTCCTCCTTCCCTTAGCTGGAGACCAGATGGCAGGCTATAGATATCCTGACTCACATCCTGCATCCTGTCACAGGACAAAAGGGCCTGGTATCCTATCTTACAATAAAGGCCTGACTTGTTTGTCTGCAAATTCCTGCATTATTGCATTACTGCTATCAGCATCCAGGGTTTTTCTTTTTCTTCTTCAATACCTGGGTGCAATGTCATACAGCAGCTTGAGTGCTTGGGGCAGGGTTGAAGAATTATGACAGAGGCTTTGAGTCATTTATAAAAATTAAACAAGGCCCAAACGATCCACTGATTTTTTTTTTACAATTATCGACTTTAGCTGTAAACATAATGTTAACATATCCAGAATTTAGACAAATATTAATTGAAACTTTGCCTTTTGAAAATGCTAATTCAGAATGAAAAAGGGTGAGAAAGCCTTTAAAGGCAAGATCAGCACCCATAGATGAACGGACCTGAATACAGCTGATAGGGAATCTCAGGCTTATGATGCTGCTTTAATAGGAAAGTTAATTTCAGGAAAGGTTAAGAAACTAAAAAAGTCAGATGTTTCCATTGAGGTAAACAAGGTCATTTAGAAGGGAATTATAGGCAAGTTCTTCCTGGAAACAATTTTTTTAAGGATAAACTAAACAGAAGGCCCCCTCCTTCTGAAGTATATAAAAGACACAGCAGAAATCCTCATTGGACTAATGAATGCAGATCAAAAAGGAACAGGCAAGGTAGCACTTTTCCTTAGGAAAAATGTACTGAGGGGCTTCGCACAGTTCCCAAATAAGAATTTGGATCAATAATTCCCGGTCAGCATCAGAAAAAAATCATTCAAAAAATAAATAAAACACTTGATACCTGTAGTTAAAACTCACAATGTTTTGTATATGACCAAAACCAGAACATCTATATTGTATGTATAAATATCTTTAGATAAAATAAAAGGCTCAAAATAAGCCAGAAGCAAGTCTTTTGGTAAGCTGCTAAAAAATGATGAGAGACAAAAGCTAAAAAATACATGTAAATGGCAATGAAATTGAAGGCTTATAGACACGGGTGCCAATGTAAAAAGAATCACATCCAAAACTTGGTGGCCAGATTGGGCATTGAAGGAGGTAAATGTTCTGCTTTGGGGGATTAGAACTTGATCTCATATAAAACAAAGTGCAAGATGGGTTGTATCTTAGTTATTGTCTACTATTGCAGTGAAGAGACACCATAACCATGACGACTCTTATAAAGAAAACTTTTTATTGTGTGGTTTTTTTGAGACAGTGTCTCTCAGTAGCTGTCCTGTAACTCATTCTGTAAACCAGACTAATCTTCTTTTTTTTGTCGTTAAAAGAAAAATTTACATTTACTCCCCTTGTTCCCAGCCCTCCCGCTCCACCACTACCCCACCACCCTCTCCATCCTTTCTTAAGATGGGGCAGGATACCCTGGCCTATGGGAAGCCCAAGGCCCTACACCCTCCATCTCGGTCTAGGAAGATGTGTATCCATATAGAATAAGTTCCCAAAAAGCCAATACATGCAGAAGAGCTAGGTCCCGGTGCCATTATCATTGG
>JAQHUG010000219.1:1152156-1188498 GCA_028555095.1 Dicrostonyx torquatus
AGATGTTTCTGCTGGGACCTCCAGATGTTTCTGCTGGGACTAGATCAGGGTCCCCTGAGGCTCCAGGATCTCAGAGGCAAAGGTGCGGGCTTGGTGGATGGAGCTCTGGCTTGGTGGATGGAGCTCCCTGGGACAAATAACCCCTGCTCCCCTCTCTCACTCCCCGGTCCCCAGAACCTTAGCCTTGGAGCCTGCTGCTTTGTGAGGTCCAAGGACCCTGCAGCTGGAAGGGGGAGCTGGGCTGGGCTGGGAAAAAAATCCAGTACCAGGCAGGGCCCTGCGCCCGAATGACCAGAGAGTTTAGAGGAATAGAGTGTCCCTGCTCCCCTTTCTGGTCTGGGCGGGCCCTGGGTAGGGACCGACTTACCCCTCCAGATGTTTCTGCTGGGACTAGATCAGGGCCCCCTGATGCTCCAGGATCTCAGAGGCAGTAGCACAGACTTGGTGGATGTAGCACCATGGCACAAATAACCCCTGCTTCCCTGCACTCACTCCCCGATGCCCAGAGCCTTAATCTTGAACTCATAATGATACACCTGTTTCTGCATCCGGAGTGCTGGGATTAAAGTCATATACCACAACCACCCAGTTTAAAGAAATTATTTAATTGAGTGGGCTTGCTTATAGTTTCATAGATTCAGTCAGATATCATCATGGCAGGGAGTATGGTGGTGTGCAGGCAGAGGTGGTGCTGGAACTGAGACTGTTACATCTTGCAGAGAAAAGGAAATCAACTGACTATCCCAAGGGAAGCTTGAGAAATAGACCTCAAAGCACACTCCAACAGTGACACATTTCCAAAGTAAAGTGTGGTCCAGATTAAATGTGTGCCTTCTACTCTCAAGGTTGGGCTTAAAGATGTGTGTTACCCAGCTTCCTCCGAAGGCAGCACAGCTCCCTAGCCTTGAAAAATCATGATAGTGCAAGGCAGTACAGATGTTCCTCCATCTCATGTTCTTTCTGGGCCCTTTTTAGTTTTGACTATAATTTGTTGTCTTTGAAGGAAAATCCCATGGAAAATCAACCAATTCTATTATAGAAGCAGAGATCAAGATGCCCCAGCTAATTTATCTTGGCTTCAGTGAAACTTTCGGCTTGGTGAAATACTCTACCTCTAGCTAACTACTCAGCTTCTGTTAAATTTCTTGATTATACAAAGTGTTCCCCATGCATCTACCAATCAAGGTAACAGGATACGGTTTTTACCTTTAAAATCCCTTTGACCAAATGCTAGGGGCTATACTTGGGTCCCAATACCTGGCTGTAGTTCTGGCTGGAAAAATAAAGATATTCAATTGGCTTTAAATGGTGTCAGCGATTTCCTTTGATGGGCTCTCCATAACACTATTTGCAATGTGTGGCCTTTTCCACTGTTTTCTCAATGAACTGACCTTTTGTTCTGGTTTTGAAAACTCTTCAATTTCATGATTTTTTTTCTTTAGCATTTGTAATTGTCATTTTAGTTCTTGGGTACACTTCTTTCTATTTTGTTTATTACAAAGAGGACCAGAAAAAGCTGTCCAAAGGTTAGTAGAGATGATTGTATATGCTCTACTAACTGCGCATCCATTGAAAATATTCATTTTAATGTCATGGTCAAGTTTCAGAGTATTTAGAAATCTACTTTTCTCTTGGTTATCTTCATTACCATGTTTGGAGAGGGAGCATTACTTGTGCCCCTGTTACCCTATGCCCAATTACTGTCCCATAGTGAAGAATCTTGTGATACTAACTTGTGTATTTTCTCCTCTGTTGTAAATTTTCAGACACATGGTGCTTCCTCTCTCAAGCAATTTGTTTTAAGAACACATGGAAGTTGTTTTTCTCTTCAATATATACTCAATCTTTCGTAAAACAATTTCATCCACAATGTGTCTTCAATAATACCTTTATGGGTATCTGGTGGTGGTAGCATGCACCTCTAATCACAGAATTTGGGAGGCAGAGGCAGGTGGGTATCTGCGAGTTTTAGGCCAGCCTAGTCTACACAGAGAGTTCCATGACAGCCAGGCCTGTTACACAGAGAAATCCTGCCTCAAAAACCTAAACAAACAAACAAACATAGAAAATAAAGCAAATCAAACCAAAACAAAAGAAAAAGACTTATGTGGAGAAGGTCTTTATGTTACTCAAGGAGTCAAAGACCAGGTAGTACATTATTGCACTGATCATGGCAACTCTGAAAATATCCTTAGAAAAGGCTCCATTGTTTTCAGTTTATGGGCAGTAGATTAATCTAGTGATGAATTCATAATTTTGATGCTATTATGAAGAGATGTTGTCAGAGAGGCTGTTTATTTATTCCCGACTACTCAGACATGAAATAACCACACAGAAACTATATTATTTGCAATACTGTTTGGCCAATAGCTTAAGCATATTTCTGGCTAAGTCATTTCTCAAATTAATCCATTTCTATTAATCTGTGCATAGCTATGGTTGTGACTTACTGGATAAAGTCCCAGTGTGTCTGCTTCCAGCAGCAGCTGTATGGTTTCCCCAGCTCTGGTTTCTTTATCCCAGCATTCAGTTTAGTTTTCCCTGCCTACTTCTATTGTGACCTATCAACAGAACAAGGCAGTTTCTTTATTCATTAACCAAAAAGAGCAATACATATATAGAAGTACCTTCCACACAATTTCTGCTTTTCTGTTTAAATAAAAAGAAAGTTTTTAAATTTAACATAGTAAAATTACACATAACAAAACAGTTATCAAGCAAGAATTATAGTTACTATATTTATATCTAATTTATCCATTATCATAACTAAGGAAAACTATATCTATTCTTCAACTCCATCAAAGACTCCAGAAGGATATAATATTACCTAAGTAAACAGGCAGTATATTGTAAGCAAATTCCAAAACTCTAGATTTTACAGAGATACCTAGGTGACTGGACAGTCATGCAAAGTTCTTCTGTACCATTGGGGCATCCATCTTCAAGCCACAGGCCCATTGTATCTAGTAGACATTTCCATGAAGCAGGAAATTTCAAAGACAGTTCTGCTAATATTGCCAGTTTGTCAGCAACTTTCTTCTGTATCCTGCAGAATGTCTGCAGACAATTCATGAATCAGGAAACCCCGAAGAATTGTTTTACCTATAGGCAAGTTCAGTAGTCACTTCTCTGTTGACTTGCATGTCCAGTTTATACAGCATAGCATCAAACAGTCCAGGCAAGAGTAGGTTCTTCCCCAAATGTCTGACCAATACATAGGGATCCTCTTTGGTGCCCATTATTCTCCTGAAGTTATTGCTGCTGCCAGGAGCAGATGTGTCTCACTGTCATGAAAAGTCCTAAGTTCTTAAAACATTTAATTGCCATATTCTGTTAGTCTTTAAAAGATTTGAAGAATACCTATCAAACTGAAATATATCTCTAAATATCTAGAAAACCTAACTAACATGACTACAATCTTGACTATTATAGATGATTCTCTAATTAACCTATATTTCTTAATTACAAATTACATTTTTAAATGAGCTGCACAAACACAATACCTTAATGAAGACTAGAAATACACATATAACAGAATTGACCTTAAATTTGTATAAATAGACCAAGATCTATACCAATGCAAAGTATTCATCTCTATATCATATGTCCCTTTAAATGTAAGCAAATATTTATAAACATTATTTGGGAATTTGGGCAAAGTTCTCACCAAACTGCTTTCTGCTTCTTGTTGGACAAAATAATTTTGAGGGGTATTCACATCGATCATTTGGGGAGTCTTAATCCATCAAACCACGATAGTCTGGAAGGATTCCACAGGTTCTCATTTTCTGTGGAAACAAAAACACTTTTTTCCAAAGAAACATGTCCTTAGACTCAAACACTGAGTCAAGAAACATTTAAAACATATGTGTTGGTTTAGCTTAGCAATCCCCATAATCCAATGTCTCTCTGAAGTAAAAAAAAAATGAAGAAAACAAAATAATATACATAATCCAGACTCTCTTGGTATATTCCATCTTTATGTGTCTTATTTTTCTTTATTCTTATTATCTTTTCAACAAGCTTACTCTTTCTTTAATGACTTTGTTTTATTTTTTTTTAAAAACCATTTACTACTTTTTATAACTCTCTATACACTTTTCTTCTCTCTACCAAGCTTACATACATTTATCCAACACTGTGACCCATTTAGAAGTCTTTTTTATCTGGGTTCGTCTTTATTGATATCCGTAATCCTTTTCTGACCATAACTTCCTTTTTTAAAGGAAAGTAGCATGGATAGGGCCAAAAGGACCCTGTCTGTTGCCTCTGCCCAATCCAACATGGGGGAAGCATGTTTACTGCTTCTGAGACTGCCTGGTGGGAGCCATCCTCACCACCTCAACTCTGGGAAGCACCATACAGCACATAAACCACTTTGATGTGAGTAAAAGCTAAATCTGCCATGCAACACAGTGCTCGTATAGGAAACATCTCTGTTTATGGCAGTGGGAATCTGCCATGCTCTCCTGCCTGTGAACTCTTAGCAGACTTGTACATGCTGCCTGCACAAATGGAAGGCACTTAGCAGCAGGCATGGTCTCAGCTACTTTCCTTCTAATCCCAAGTGGCCATACAAGCACCTGGGTCCACAAAACCCATTCAAGTGCTCAGTAGATGAACCTACCAAAAGAGTCAGAACCATTTGTGCTGGTGAACCATGAAACCATTTTGAAACTATTTTTTTTTCTACTGCTGAATCAGGAAGACCTCTTTTAATGGAGCTGGAGCAAGATGCCAGCAAGCAGAGCCCATCAAGAAAAAAAAAATGTGGCTAAACTTTGATTCCTTACCAAGCCCTCTCAGGTTTTATATGGATTTAGCTAGCTCACTTTGGAGCTCCAATTTGTTGTAGAATTCCTCTTGTTTGTTCCCTGCTGCTCAGCCCCGAAGTAATCACACAGAAACATATTATTTGTAAAACTATTTGGCCAATAGCTTAAGTGTATTTCTGGCTAACACATATTTTAAATTAATCCATTTCCGTTAATCTGTGTATCGCCATTAGGCTGTAGCTTACCGGATAAAGTTCTGGCATCTACATTGTTTCTCCTGACTCTGTATTCTTCCTCTGAGCATTCAGTTTAATTTTCCAAGTCTACCTCTACACTGCTCTGTGCAGGCCTAAGACAGTTTCTTTATTAACCAATGATATTCACAGCATACAGAGGGGAATCCCACATCAGAGAGATGATGAAAAAATCAGAGGTGGAACTGGTTGAGAAAGTTGGACCAAGTAGATCCTGGTGAGGAGTGCTCACACATATTGGTATAATGGCAACCTTCTTGTACATGTAACCCACGCTGGCTTCCTACCTGATATATGACTAAGCATGAATTCTATACCTCTTGTTTCTGAAGACCAAGTGCTGAAATGACAACGGTATGCCAGCACACACAGAAACCATGATGCTTTTGTCTTGATACTAGCTTAAAGGCAATGTGACCTGGACCAGGCCATCTAGTAAAATATCGGAAAGTATGAACCAAATAAAGTACATCTTTCTTCCTCTAAAATGAATTTTTCAGATGTTGTCTTATAGAAGAAAGGAGTGTGACTTATAGAGATCACACATTAAAGAATGCAAATTAGTAAAGGTATTATTTCATTATATGTTATGATATACTTTTAAATTTCCAAAAGCAAAATGATGCTTTTTAAAGCACACACATTATATCTAGAAGTTCACATTAACAAAAAATCAATTAAACCTTCAATTAAATCATTTTGAAAATGAGCATTCAAAACAGTAAGGTCTTTCAGAAGTGTATTTTCTAAGAGAAACTATGGTTCTGAAAATGATTGCTCACTATTAGACACTAGAAAAGTATATTATGGATTTTCTAAAACAATTGGCTCTTCATATTCAGCCTTTTTCTTAAAATGGAAGCAGAACCACAAAAACTTCAGATAAAAGGTTTCATCCTTTGAGAGATAAACTTTGATTTCACGCATATTCTGTGTACAATTTTGTTCTTGCTGTATCTTGTTTGTTTGATTTTCTTCTTTCAACTTTTTTCAGGCTATACACAGAAATATGGGCTCTCACATGGTTTGCCTAATGTACCAGGCTTTCTTAGGCTGCCAAATTATGCCACGGAGACTTAGCATTAATTACAAAAGCTCAGCCTTAGCTCAGGATTGTTTCTAGCTAGCTTTTCTTAAAACTTAAATTAACCCATTTCTATTATTCTATGTGCTGCCCCAAGGCTCATTTGTCACATCTACATATGGTTCATCCTACTTTCCTGCTTCCTCCATGTCTGACCTGATGGCCATTTCCCTTTTTCTCTCTGCCCACCAACCCTGCAAATCCTTGCTCTGCCTAGCTTTTTATTAATCAAGTTCCCTAGCCAGATAAGGTAAAGTAACAACACATCTTTAACTAGTGAAACAATGCAATACACCTCTACATAGTTATACAGTTATTCTACCACACAAACAAATGCAGCACACCTTTACATAATTAAATAAATAATCTATTCCACAACACTAATATGAGAGCAATGTTGATTCAGAAGCGTGAATGACAGTTGAAGACCAGGTTGCAAGCTGAGCAAAGAACTTTGGATTTCTTCTTTCACCACACACAACTCACATTAATATGCAGCATTTTGTGAAATAAGTTTTATTTGAAAATAATGCAAATACCTAATTTATATTTGTGTGTGTGTCTATGTCTGAGACTAAAGTCAAAACAGCAACCTCTATCCTGCATTTTCAGTTACCATTGATTTTGTCCCCTAGAAGTCTCAAACTAGGTTATTAATTTTCTCTTTAAAATTTTCTTTTGTTTACTATAAACATTTCACATTATTAGCTAAAGCTATTTTACAATACTCTAGTGTACCTTCAGAAATCTGAGTGTTCAAGGTTCTGTTAAGTTTTTGCATTTGAAACACAGGTGTCTACTTAAATTACATGTTTTAATAGACTAAATCTCAAGGGAAAATAAGCAATATGATTTAGCCAAAAACTTACCTAGTTGAGAGGAAAAGTATTTTTTATCTTTTCTGCTCAGTTAATTTTCATTGAAGCCATTGCTAACAATACTTATAATGCATACATTTACATAAATATTAATCTAAAACTCCAAGAATTAAAACTCAATATTTTGATGAAACTTTAATACCAGCTAATGGATTTTGTGTCCTTGATTGATTCTCTTAATTCTTTAGGACTTAATTTGCCTTTTGAAAATTGAATAGAGTTGGATTTCAGTAGTGATCATGACTAGTATCCAATTAACTTTCTAAAGTTGCTGTAAAAAATTGTTCTAATCAGGCAGGCTTGCTGTAAAAGACCAGTGTTCCAACGCAAGTCCCACAATGTCAGCACAGGTTACCTACTGGACAAAATTTGCTCTCTTCCTCTTCTACCTAACTATAGATAACACCTGATAGTCAACTCTTCTCATTTACATCATAGAAGTCTTTAAAACGAACATCTTAATTTGTTTCTGTTGCATTCCTAAGTCATCTTTATCTCATAGCCCAGTATCTTTGTATGTCTTTTGTAAGGATGTACATGTTGAGAAAATCTAGTGTAACCTTACCCATCCCAAGATACTTTATATCTACAGAATTACTTTTTCATAAAGAACATTTGCATATTTCAGGGATAGATTGCATATCCTTGGAGGAAGATTCATTTTCTACTAGACACATTGGCATTATTCTTTACTAATGTTGTGCATATTATACCAATAGTATGGTAGCTCTCTCTAAATGACCTTACAGTGGACCTTATATATTATTATTATTTTTGGTTTTTCGAGACAGGGTTTCTCTGTGGCTTTGGAGCCTGCGCTGGAGGCTCTTGTAGACCAGGCTGGTCTTGAACTCACAAAGATCCACCTGCCTCTGCCTCCCAAGTGCTGGGATTAAAGGCGTGCGCCCTTTAATCCCACCCGGCAGAACCTTATATATTGTGTAACTATGAAAGACATTGTATTCTGCTTGAAGCAGGAATAATAATTGTGAGATTTTACTCTGTGCTATTGTCTTTATCTGGTTCTCCTTATACAGTTAAATTTGAAGTCTAGTAGTCTTCAGTATCAATTTATAAAATAGTTGTTTTGAAAATTCTTCATATAAATTATGATTATATTATGGATAGAAAGTTAAAAGCATATATATTCTAAATAATATTACATAGCATTACAGTTTCATGGTACCACGGGCATTTTAATATAAGTTCTTGGGATCTGAACTCAGGTCTACATACTTATATGTACAGTTTGATACCTACTATGCCAAATGCTCAGATATAAATTAGGTTTTGAAAACTCAACAGCCATGGCAAGTGCTATGATTGAACATTCATTGGGTATATGCCCAAGAGTGATATAGCTGGGTTCTATGGTAGATTGACTTCCAGTTTGCTAAAAAATCATCATGTAGAGTTCCAAGTTGGTTGTTCAGGTTTTCACTACTACTTGCAATTGAGGAGGGTCCCCCTTGCTTTACATCCTCTCCATCTTGAGTCATTTCTGGTTTTTTATCTTAGATTTTCTGAAAGGTGTAAGGTGGAATCTCAGAGACATTGTGATTTGCATTTCCCTGATGGCTAAGGATGTTGAACATTTCTTTAAGTGTTTCTAGGTCATTTCAGATTCCTCTGTTGAGAATTCTTTTTTAGATCTGTATCCTATTTTAATTAAACTAATTGGTTTGCCGACATCTAGTTCTTGTTTCTTCATATATTTTGTTAATCAGCCCTCTGTCAGATGTGGGGTTGGTGAAACTTTTCTCATTCTACTAGCTGTCATCTTGTCCTATTGATGGTGTCCTTTGCCTCACAGAAGCTTTTCAGTTTCATGAGTCCTACTTATTAAACATTGAACCTTAGTGTCTATACCATTGGTGTCCTGTTCAGGAATGTGTTCTGTCAATGTGTTCTAGGATATTTCTGCTTTCTTTTCTATCAGGTTTGGCGTCTGGATTTATATTGAGGTCTTTTATCCCTTTGGAGTTGAGCTTTGTGCAGAATGTTAGATATTTGCATTTTTCTACATGCAACATCCTGTAATGCTTGTAGCATTTGTTAAAAATTCTTTCTTTTTTTCTATTGTAAAGCTTTGGTTTCTTTGTCAAAAACCATGTGTCCTTATAGATATATGTTTATGTCTGGCTTTTGAATCAATTTCATTAATCCCACTGACTGTTTTTATGACAATACCATGTGAATTTTAATACTATACCTCTGTAGTAGAACTTGAAATCAGGAATGGTGCTGCCTCCAGTAGTTCTTTTATTATACAGTACTCTTTTAACTATCCTGGGATTTTTGTTTTTCCTTGTGAAATTAAGTATTGTTCCATTTCATGACAATAAAAACTGTGGCCAAGATAAGCTAAACTAATTATAAATGTTACCTGGTATTCAAGCCATGTTGTGATTCCAATCTATTTTCAACTTACTTCTAATAAAAACTCATGTTATATTTAATTAATGTATGAAATAATAAATCACCCTCAGGCTAGGCAATTTAAATTAATGTGAGGTGTTTCAGATAAAAGAAGTTTTAAATCTTTTAGAGAATTACTGTTACTGTTTTCTTATTATTACACATTCCTTATGACTATAAAAGTGATAATAAACATTTGTCATAAGGCAAAAGTTGTATAAAGAGTATTGGAGCAGTTTGGAGTATACACAGTGACTTGAGATGGTTCATTTTTTAATAATATCCCAGCAAATAGTGTTAATAAATATTTAGTTTTATATTCAATTTGGTATGCTAGAAACAGCATTATAAATTCACTGAAACTCTTCATTTTCCATTTTCTAAATACCAAGGACTCCTATTTCCTGGATGCTTTGCTATAAGATGGAGCCATGTGATAAATGCAGGCAAAAAATGATCAAAGCATGTAACTTTGAGATGAGTGCAATATGGGGAGAAAAAAGTAGGAATAACAAAAGGAATTTCTTTCAATGGGATAGTATAGGAGGTCCTTCTGCATTTGTATTGCTTTCATTGGTTGAATAAGAAAACTGCCTTGGCCTTTTGATAAGGCAGAAATCAGGTAGGTGGAGTAGACAGGACAGAATGATGGGAAGAAGGCAGTGTGGCAGATGCCATGATTCTCCTGCCTGAGACAGACACTGGTTAGACTCATGCCGGTAAGCCACAGTCAAGTGGTGATACACATTTAAGGAGATGTGTTAAACAAATATGTAAGAGTTAGCCAATAAGAGGTGAGAACTAATGGATCAGGCAATAATTTAATTAATACAGTTTCTGTGTTGTTATTTGGGGAGCTGGGTGGCAGGACATAATCTGCTCCTCTTTACTACAATGGGAGAATCTGACAAACAAAAATTTAATTACATTTCAAGAAAAATAGAGATTGTAGTAAATAATTCAAAATCTCAGTGGAGAAAAGAGAAATATGATGTGACCTGGAGAATCAGAAGAATGACCCATGATCCAGGTATGGGAAGGCTGAACATAATCTAGGTTCTCAGAAGTTAAAATACATATCTAGGATGGACAGATATGAACAAAAGATGTTAATTATTCTTGTTGTGGCTAAGGAGAGCATTCAGTATAAAACTAGCAAAGACTAAAGAATTTTCCAGTGTAAATATAAAATAATTCTGCTTATTTATTGTTTAGCATTTTATGGTTTAAGGTAACTCAGTCAACCATGGTTCCAAAATAAAGTAGCAAATTATGGAATTAATTTAAAACCTTAAAGTGTTTTTAAACAGTTCTGAGTAACATGGCCGTTTAAATATACTCTTTTCTGTCTGAGAAAATATGGATCACCATTTTTCCATAAAAATTCCACTCACTGCATGGCTTCTCCGTAAGTGTAATTGTCAAGTTGATACAAACTAAAGTCCTCTGGGAAAAAAGAACTTCAATTGAGGAATTGCCTAGGTGAGACTGATGTGTGACCAGGTCTATGGTCCAGCTTTATAAAAGCTAATTGCTATAGGAGGGCCCTTCCCACCCTAGGCAGGTGGATCTGGCAATAAAGAAATATAGCCAAGCAGGACAGAGTGATCAAACCAGTAAGTGCATTGTGAATCTCTCTTCTCTCTCTCTCTCTCTCTCTCTCTCTCTCTCTCTCTCTCTCTCTCTCTCTCTCAGTACTTTATTTGGTGGGGCAGTTACACCTTGCTTTTTCTGTGGCTAGGACAGGACTGCAGACTACAACTTCCTTCTTCCCAGAATTCTCCTGTTCTCATTGACCCACCTCTTTTCCTATCTGGTTGTCTTGCCTATACTTCCTGCCTGGCTACTGGCCAATCAGCATTTATTTAAAATATAATTGACAGAATACAGACCATTATCCCACACCACTTCCCCCTCTTTTTTAATAAAACAAAAACAAACAAAAATCTGAATCTAATATCTTTGTTTAGCTTTTCTTCTGATAATTAACCATAACAACTTGTAACCAACAATCTAAACAAAGGAAAATATCTGTAGTCCATTTTGGAGGAATGTAGGCATAGTTTTCCAGGCTACTTCCTGATGTTTGGGGACCTAAAGAAAATTTAGAATTATGATCAAATCCTAACTGGAGTATCCTGTGAGGCTTGATCATCTCAGACAGCGGTCTTTAATCTGTTCTGGATATATAACTCAGACATCTGGGCCATTTTTCCTACTGGAGATTTCTCAGGTGGTCTTCCTTGATCAAACTTGATTCTCCTTAGCTCAGAATAAATCCATAGCCTCTCATTTTCTGTGGAAACAAAAGCAAAACCTCTTCTCCCAAATAACATATCTTTTGACTTCAGTTTTGAAGTTAAGTTATTTTCAAAATACCTATCTTGGAATAGTTCAGCAGCATTTATAAACAAATATCTCTTTAGCAGTTGTTGATCCTTCTTCAGCATTCAAACAACTCAAAGAGAATATAACATACAGTATCCAGACTCTATGTATATTTGTCATCTTTGTCATTTTTATGTGCCTTTATTTAAACCTCTATTTCTTTTATTTTTATTTTAATTTTGGCTTTTTGAGACAGGTTCTCTATGTATCTTTGCCTGTCCTGGAACTCCCTCTGTAGACCAGGCTGTCATTGAACTCACAGAGATCCACCTGTCTCTGCCTCCCAAGTGCTGGGATTAAAGATGTATGCCACCATATTTTGAATTCATAAAGGTCCATCTACCTCTGCCTCCCTAGTGTTGGTATTAGAGGTGTGTGCCACCACACCCAACTACTCTCTTTTTTCTTTTTCTCCCAAGCCTACACATATTTTTACACACAGAAAATAATTTAGAGGATTTTTTTCATATTTGAGTCTATCTTTACTGTATCTCTCTCTTTCTGACAATATTAGTCTTTAATTTGCTAAGCAATATAAAGATGATTAAAGCTGTGGCTTTGATGGCTGGATTCACCGCATTCCTTAGCTTTCTGAAAGTCAAACCTCATGGAGAAGATACTGGCTGTAGCCATGTTTATTGCCACAAGTCTATGGCATTTCAAGGTCCTTGCCAGCAAGCAAGCTGCTCACAAACCACACTCAAATGCCCTGTAGCCAGACCTCCTGCCTGAAAGAGTCAGAGTTTGCACTGGCATGATGGCCCAGAAAGCTGGCATTTTAAAACAGTGAAGATTTTTTCTCTGTTACAGCTGAAAACCAAAAAGCATGTGGTCAGCTTTTCATCAACACCATTTAAATGTTTCATGGCAGGACCTCTTAAAGGAGCTGCAAAGTTTTACAGCTAAAGTTGAGTCAGGAAGCCTCTCTTAAATGAGAGTGCTTGCTTGCCTCTAGCAAGAAGAGCAGACCCGAGAAATTGCTGCTACCAAGAAATAAAGCATAATGCTGTTAATTTGTGTCTACATTACTTCCCAAACTCTCAGGCTTTATGTGGTTGCAGTTGTCCACACGTTGGGCACCATTTTGTTGTCAGAGGTTTCTGTTCTGCCTGGTTCCTGCAATTGTTATGTCTCAAAGAAAACTTATTGGCCTAGTATCTTAGGCTTCTTATTAACTCTTACAACTTTTATTAGCCCATTATTCTTAATTGCTTTAGCCACGTGGCTCAGTACCTTATTCAGTTAGGCAGTCACATCTTGCTTCTTCTGTGGCTGGGAAAGGACTGCAGACTAGGACTTCCTTCTTCCCAGAATTTTCTTGTTCTCATTGACCCGCCTCTATTTCCTATCTTGTTGTCCCACCTATACTTCCTGCCTAGCTACTGGCCAACCAGCATTTATTTAAGATATAGTTGACAGAATACAGACAATTGTCCCACGTCAGTATATATCTGGATCATGTTCTTCCTCTGTACACTTCTTTTTTGGATGTACATAACCTGTAAGATGAAATGAAATCTTTCCTACCTCATCACGTTTTGATCTATTTTTATCACAGCAATATAAACCAAACCATAACAGTGACCTGCCTTTCTTTTGTCACTTAGGACTCCTAATAAGTCAACACTCATGGTTTTGAAGAGCCTTTTTTTAAGATGATCCATTAAACAATTGCCATCAATGCACAGGTATGTTGGATGATGATACTTAAATATGCCCAAAGTATCTTCAGTGCTTCCCGTAGTAGAAAGGCAAAGTCATAATAAGAGATTTGAGAGGGAACATGTTCACCCAACCATTTGCAGAATATTTTTGTAATGATTCAATAGTACAATTAGTCATTATTAATCTCATACTGTACTAAATACATAAATTAAACTTTATTGGATGTGGATGTGTGTGCATGCACTTACGTCTAGTGAAAACACAGAATGAACAGAAGTTTATAAATGCTTTTGCCCTGAATTTTGAACTAATCCACACAATGAGGTTACCACATGATTTTTTAATTCTAAGATTATAGTCTATGTCATGATGACTTGAAAGTTTCACTCTACAAACACAATAGATGAGAATACATTTGATTCATTAAAAATAATGAAGCACATCTTCTGTAAAGATATAGAGTGTTCTGGGTGAAGATGCAGACCATTAAATAATTGATCAATCTACTATCTGTATGTTTTCATTTGACATCAAAATTTAGGAATGATGGAAATGTTTTGTTAAGAAGTATACATAAATCTGTCCTTTAGATAATCCTCAGTCACCCAGACCATGAAGAAGTAAATTGTATAAATTACATAAGAAACTTCAAGCTAAAACTTCTCTTTCCCCCTTTAAGTTTCTATTCTCAGTGGCTACATGACATTGTTATATCTATAGTGAATATCACAAGGTTATTCTTGCTCTTGTGTGTTCAGTGAGCCTGTAAATCAGTGACTAATTGTACTTCTATTCTTCATGGTAAGTGTGGCCAATGATGATTACATTATTTAGAGCTATAAAAGTGATACTGAGCCAGTGCAGTGATCATAGGAAAGGGCATAGAGTGACATGGTCCCATTCTCATGAAAAAATGCATTCTGCTTGGAGGCACAGTTTCTGCTCTGTGGCTGTCTGGTACTGGTGACATTTTACCTTTGCGGTCAGAGCAATTACTGAGACTCTCCCTGGAACCAATATTTTGCCATGTTTTGTGATCTCAATATCAATGTATTTCAAATGATGCAATGTCATCCCATTGCAGAGAAGAATACAAGCCTTCAGGTAAAACTCATCATTATTCCACAGGTATGATTTTATAACATTTTCTGTTTGAAATTTGTCACTATACTTTGCAATGTCACTCTGGATTTTAAGAAGGCAGGGCAGAGGCTGTCTAACAAATTAGAGAATAGTGTCTAATTTTCTTTTCACCAAGAAATATATTTCAAATTATTCAGAGATTGGTTGAATTGATAATATAATTGACTGTCTTCAAATAGGATGAAGCTGTCCACATCATATGTAGTGCAATTATGAGAAAGTGAATTTTATTTTATGCTTCTAACTTTTATGTTGTCTTGGCTAAAGACATATCATACAACTTTGCCCACAATACATTAGATGAGTTGTTACAGAAGGAATTAATTTCAATGAACACTAATATAAGAAAGGCTTAGATTATATGCAGTTGCTCCGAAGTCAAATCTGTAATCTTTAATTTCTGAAAATCATAGGAAAATGAAGCATACTGTCTTGGCATGCAGTGACAAAAAACAGCAGATGAAAATTCTTTATCAAACTAAGGAACTCTCTAGCCAGCTGAAATTTCTTCATCCGAGATCACCCATCATGGGGCTGATAGACTGTAGAGGTGGTGGCTCTTCTGGGAAAAATATATCTCTACCTGAAAAAAAATGTCACGATGTGGTTTTTCCTCAACTGCCTGTCACCACAGAGGAACGTTGTGGCTTTCAGTATTTCTCTCTTAAATCTCTACAATTATCTTTACCTTTGAACTCTCTTTCAAGACAATCTCTACATATTAGAGAAGGTACTACAATAAAATCAAATTGTGAACTTAGAAGGAGACATGGCTGCATGTATCACAGAGGACACAGAAGGAAATAGACTGATTCTCTCGGGTTCTTCTCTGAACTAAACTAGAATATCAATCTGGCACATGGCCCTGCTTGAGTAATAGGGGATATTTCCCTACCTCATATATACTCACTGAAAATTCTCCCTACAATCACCAACTCCATACCTTCTAATCTAAGGCTGCTCCATTGCATGATCTGCCTTTAACTCTTGGGGGATAATTTCACTTGTGGAAGTATGTAAAATATTCCTGGAGTCAATCTACTACATGTAAACACAGATATAAAGCACACACACACACACACACACAGAGAGAGAGAGAGAGAGAGAGAGAGAGAGAGAGAGAGAGAGAGACAGAGGATCACACACAACAAACTCGGATATAAAGACAAGAAAACTATAATTCAAGTTGTTAAAAACCAGATGAAGTAATTGTGAGAATCATTTTAATATACTACTGGAGTTGTTTTTTCAGAGGCTTCTGAAAAATATTAATTTAAATATTTTTGTTCTTGTTTTGTTTTTTATTAATTTTTTTGTGATTAAAGTTTAATTATCTGATTTTCCTCTTTCCTTTCCTCCATCCAACCCTTACAAAGTAACACTGCCATTCTATTTCAAATCCATGACCTCTTTTTATCTAATTATTGATATATTTGTATGTACATAAATATATAAAATAGCCTACCCAGTCTACATATTTTTTGGCCCCTGTGTGTGTGTATGATGTGTGTGTATGTTTGTTTCCAAGGCTGACAATGTGGTATTGAATAACCAATTGGAGTGCTCTTTCTTGTAAATAGTTTTTAAATTAGTTTTAATAGTCTCAAAGTTTTCAAATTCTTTTTGGATATAAAATGAATTCTTGAAAAAATAACTATACCTTCTTAGGGTAATCTTAACCTTTATAGGATTCAGTAAATCATCACACATTTAAAACTGAAGAATAAATCCTAATAGCGTCATGTTAAGCCCAAGTGAAATCTATACAAGGAAAGTAATTTTTATGTATATTACAAAAGTTTAAAGTAAATATTTCAGAAAATCCAATATCAGTAAAAGACCTTGTGCTCTCATTAGAGAAGATCAATGCAAATCATAGGAGCCATCAAACTGGAATGAGCTCATCTTCCCACCAACAATCCTAATAACTAGAACGTAGACATTTCTGTAAATTTAGCCAGTCCTCTATCAATTTATATTTTTCAAGGAACTGGCTTCACCAACCTCCCAATGATTTTGCTGCAATAATATTTTTCATCTTTATTGTAAAATTTTCAAATGTAATATATTGTTTTCCTTTGATCCAAGGGCACATCTTCAACTATTATTAAACTTAAACTCAAAATGGAAATAAACCACAACTTTCAAGGATGGATCCTTTCATAGGTACAGCAAAGGGATTTAAGGTATGATGGCTTGAGCATGGAAGTCTGGTCCCTGTTATCATTCTATGGCTCCTTATGAGGTCAGAGAAATTACTGTCAACCTCTGTAATGAAGCTTTTGTTAAAATAGTCCTGTTCATTCAGTAGCAGGATAGCCCCTTATTAAGGGCAAAGGCTTTGCTTTTATCATAGTTCCTCAGATTCTGCCTGTCCATATCACCAAAGAAACAAGTATGTGGAATCTTTGCTTGATACAGGGATGGCTGGTGACTATTAATGGTAACTTTGAAAGAAATGCTAAGCGTTGATACTAAAGTATATTCTATCTTTACATCCCCACTGTAGAGAACACGGAGAACACAAAATACCATTTATAAGGATCTAATCACTCCTTCACTTTACTTTTATTTGTTCCTTACAGGTTTTACATTTGAAGAAAAATAGAAAATCAAAAACATATAATTTGCTTGTCTCCACAAGACCCTTCAAGTTTTGAAGTTCATTATTTCTTAAGCATGCATGAAGAAAATATTTTGATAATGATATGAATCATATTTGAAATCACAGCTGAAAGTTTGTTCTTGTGTTTGGACAGGAGTTGGGATGTCAGCTGCCTGGTACCCTGTCATTTCTTTAGTCAAAGCACATACCACTTCCTGCTGGGACTGACTTCAGATGAATCCTTTTTGATTAGAAGTTTCCTTTCATTTTGGTAGGATGAATGTTGAAAAATACATAAAAGTATACTTGATAGCTGAATATATCTTTTACAAACTGCTTAATGTGTTCTCTTTATCTTAATGAATAAGACCATGCTTTAAAACAAGTGCACGATTTTATATTCATTCAATTTGCTGTTAAATTTTGGAGGTTGAGTCAAGGTCATCTTTCTTTGAGTGACAAAGGTTTAGATGACCTTAAATATGAGTCAAATAAATTTTATAGAATAACTATAAATCCAAGGAGAAACATTCATTTTCCTTGAGTAATGTATGGGAAAAAAGAACATATTTTAAATTTCTAAAAGAGTGCTGGAGTAGAGTAGGATAGTCAGAAATCTGAATTCTTTGTGGTTTATGTATATGTTTAATGTAATAGAGTTTTAACTTGCTGTAATAATTTTAATGTAATGGAGTAAATTAAATACACATGGAGGTTTCATTCATGCTAATTTCCTTACCTATCACAATTGATATTTGGGAGAGGGCTGAGTATCTATAATCTTCCCTCCGAAGCATTGAGTTCATGGTTTATTTGTTTTTCTCACTTTGAAGACTGATATTTATTTATTTATTTATTCCCACTGTCCCATTGCTGGAAAGGGATTCTTTTCTCATACAGCATGTCTGTATTACAGTTTCCTCTACCTCTACTTCTCTCATTTCCATCACATGTCTGCTCCAGTGTGAATTCACTCAGTTTCTGCCTCTCATTAGAAGAGACTTCTAAGAGCCATCAAAAAATAAAATATAATAAGATATGGAGGATTGAAAGAAAATGGCTCCCAAATAGAAGGCACTATTAGGACACATGGCTTTCTTGGGGTAGGCATGGCCTTGTTGGAGAAAGTAAGAAACTATAGAAGTGGTTTTTGAAGTCTCATGTTATGTTCAAGCCATGCCCAGTGTCCTTCAAGATGTAAAAATCTTAGTTCCTCCTGCACCATGTCTGCCTGCAGGCTGCTGTGTCCCACCATGATAATAGATTAAATCTCTGAACTGTAAGTCACACAATTAAATATATAAATAAACTACTAGTTGTTACTACTTGTACAGTTAGAAATTGTAAATAACCTAGATTTTCCTCAAAAGAAGAATAGGTAAAGCAAATGTGGTACCGTTACACAACTAGTAGTGAAATGTTTCCCTTGCTCCATATCCTTGCCTGCATGTGCTGTCGCTTGTGTAATCGTTCTGAGCCATTCTGAATAGAGTAAGAGGAAATCTCAAAATAGTTTTTATTTGTGATTCCCTGTTGATGAAAGATGCTGAACATTTCTTTAAGTGTTTTTCAGTCATTTGAGTTTGTTCTATTGACAATTCTCTGTTTAGATATGCACCCCATTTTTAATTGAACTATTTGGTTTTTTTAAATCTAGTTTCTTTATGTATTTTATATCTTGACTTTAGGAAAGTTGGTTACTGTCTAGTTAAATAAAAGTTTTCTAAACACCATATGAAAGCCATGGTCAATGCTTACAGAGAGATGTAAACTGAAAAAGTTCTCCCTCTAGAACATCTCAGAAGCTGTTCAGAAACCTGAAGACATAACTGGTTGCCATCCAATATGACAGAGATAGTGTTTGGAATATTTCCTAACGTGAGCTCTGCTGATGCAAAATTCCCAGTCAAGTCAAATCAAAACAAGCCAAATTAAGAAATATCCAGGTTTAATATGAGTTCTGTGCTCTCGGGTGCCTCCCCCGACCCCGCAGAGGGAACCGGAAGGCCTCAAACAGGACCACCTGGAAGAAAGGAAAGAGACCATGTGTTCCTCTTTTGGGAGTTCATTTAAATACTCTTTGGTAGTGGTCCTGACCTCCACCCCCTAGGATGGGTCAGGACCCAAACCCTTCCCCAGCAGGGATGGGTCAGGACCTGGCATATTGGAATTTGGAGTCCAAACCAATATAACTCTCAGGGTCAGGACCTGGATTGCTGGGATTTGAAGTCCAGAGCAATATAACTCTCAGACCTGGGGACTGGAATAGATGCGAGGGACTGGGACCTAGACCTATACTCCCAACGTAACAGATAGCAGCAGTGATATTAAGGGCATGTGTACATGGGCTACTTTTCTATAGTTCAGTTGCAACCAGGATGAGTGGGCTAGGCAGAAAATAGTTCACAGGGAAACAGTTGTGAAATGTGAATATACACATGCAGGAGAAGAATGCAGAAAGCAAGATTATTGGCTGAATAAATGTCGGCGACAGCTGGGGGCTTGGGAGCCAGGCGCTGGGGAACCTACAACCCGCACCTCTCCCCACCCCTCTTCCCTAATTACAACACCTATTAAATAAAAATGAGCAACTAAAAACTAACCCTGCAACAATTTATTTACCTTCTAGACCTTACAACACATTTGAATATTAACTACTGGTGAACTCACCAACAGAAATCTTTCACACAGAAAAAATACTAAGAGAGTGGCAAGCATAAGTGTGTATGTTCATATGTGCATGTTTTTGTGTAAATATGCAAGTACATGTGTGAGTTTATATGCATGTGTGCACTGAGCCAGAGAGATGGCTCAGTGTGAAAACGCACCTGCTGCCAAACCTAATGACCAGAGTTCAATCCCTTGAATCCATATGGCTAAAGGAGAGAATGGAATTCCATGAGTTGAGCTTGACATCCTCATAGACACAAAGCTACACAAGTGCACATGTACACACATGGGAGAGGGGGGTTTGAGAGAGACAGGCAGGCAGACAGACAGACAGACAGACAGGCAAACAGACATTGGAAAAATACAAATTTTAGAAAATTATATAGACAAAACCTATTACAAATGGAGCATGTTATGAACCTTTACAAAAACTTATAGCAAAGGTAGATAAAGCCACACATGTTTAAACTAGGAAGACAGTTTTATAAGCTTAAATGAAATCAATATCTAACTGGACTACAGTATTTTACAATAAATGAATTAAGGTATTATAATGTTTTGGCATGCAAGTGCAGACGAATGCAGTTATACTTGATTTCAAGTGCTAGAGTCTATTTATGATTATACTTTAAGAAGAAAGATGACAAATTATTTTGTAGACATACTGGGACTGAAATCCCTATGAAACCTGAAGATGCCTACACTTAGCTATCATACAATCTTTCTTGGTCATATCACCCCATATGGAAAAGAGCAAATGCTATCTCCTAGTGCTTTTCAGCATTATTGACCATAAAAACCTTGAATAGATGTGTTTCTGTGTAAATGATACTGTTGCTACTGAGGATAACTTTCGGAAACACAAATTTATATACAGATTTTCATTTATTATAATTAGTGTGGACTTCTTGGCTTTTTAGGACTTCTTTGATCCAATAGTTTCATAAAAGAATTTCTAGTATGGTCATATATTTTGTTATGAAGGAGACTGATAATTAAAGGTAGACTGTTTACTCTATGCATTTGAGTAGTAATTCTGAAACTAGTCAGTCTACACAATGTATCCTTTGAAAATGTTATAAGATTCAGTAGCTTGATATAGACAAATATATAAAAGATGAAACATTTTTAAGGCAAAAACAATATAAAGAAGATCTCAATTATTTAAATGTTAAGAAGCAACAGTGACCAACTATTTCAACTTCTTGCCTTACTTAGAGACTTCTTGTGACCACAGTAAGGAATTCTCATCACATAAATCTGGAGTTGCTGAAAACAATGTGGAGATGCTGCTTGTAAGGACTGCCTCTTTCACTGGCAACTTCTGCGTAAAAGAAAAAATATTATGGAGTCATTCTAAGAACATAAGCGGTCCCGCAGATTCTCAAAACTCTAAAATAATTTTTGACTTGTGCCTTTTAAGATAGAAAACACTGTGCTTCCCTTAGAGAAGAAAGTTAGTGCCTATACCTTATCCCTATGCTACTGTTCACAAGGTACAAACTGAAGGGAATTTTGATTAGGGAAAATGGCTTTAACAGTGTAACTGTGTTCAGAAAGCCTTGCAGACACTTTGCAGAACAGATTATTTTTGTTACTGTGGAGTGTGATGATAGTAGACTGATCCCTAGTCTAGCAGTTGATTGTGCACTCTAAGACGGCAGTGAAGCACACCTCTTCTCATTCATCTGACAGATAAAGAACGCGCAGATGCTTAGCAGGATCAGGTATGCATGGTACATGTGAAGGGGGGTGAGCAATGACAGAGGAAGTGTGTCTATCACATCAGTGAAGTAGGATTTCTTGCACACGACCCTTGTGTTCTACTTACATGCTGCCATCCATGAGAATCAAGAGACTTTCTCAGATCAATTAACAAAGAAATAGGAAAGCTCTTGTCCAAATCATCAATGACTTGAAATATGCAGAGCACAGCAATAAGAGGGCAATGGAATATTACAGCCTCATTAATAGCAAGTCCCTACGGGTAAAAACAATTCTCTGATTAGGCAAAAATTTCGACCATTACATTTTCTTTTCTATTCTGCTTAAAAGGAATGATGGCCCCAGGTCAGGATTTACACTAATTCATAAGTTGTGACTAATGGACTATAAAATTAGTTTCTTGGAAGCTACAGATTGGCAGCCTGGACAAGACTTTTAGTCTTTCTTCTTTGTTTCCATCACACGAGATGGTAGGGAGTGATTTTGTTTTAACTCTGAGCCCTCATGAATCCATGATACCCAGAAGACACTGCATGTCAAGAAGCCTCTTGTCTCTGGCTTTTGTAGCCTTTAGCTGCACTTTCTTTCAGATCACCTCTTTTTGACAAGTCAGTATGGATTTTTTTTTTGAGTAAAACTCAGTCATTTTTAAGAACAAGAATACTTTGCAAAGTGATTATATATATGGGGTAAATTTATCAGTGAAAGGACACAAAATAAATAATAAGAATAAATTACATGCAGTTATTTGTTTAGCCTCAATTAGCTTGAGATTACAGTTGCTCCGTTTTACTCTGACAAACTCGCCAATCACAGAATTTTAGCTCCAGTATAAAGCATGGGAAGGTAATTCAGGATTAGTCAGTTTCTTTCTATGATCTGTCATGGAAAGACTTAGAAAAATAAGACTTTAAATCGTGATTACAAATGAAGATCCACAAAAAGAATTTTCAAGAGTTTTTACAATTCTTACTGTTTCTGCAGTTAATGTAAGTAATTTTTAATTTACTGAAGTATGAAATTTATAATAACAACATTCATCAGCACTGGCAAATCAAAAAGATTTAATAAATTAATTTATCTTAAAATATTGTTTTCTAGTAATGCATTGCATCTCTCTAAGTTTATAAAAAGTATTTCCCTAGCAATGATGTATTTATTTTAGTTTTGGTGTATGTCATTAACTTCTTCCATTTGTATTAGTTTGTATACCTGCCACCTAATTTTCATAACTTTTAAAACTGTATTTTTAACAAATGCAATAATCTCCCTTAACTTTCTAAGTAAATAGAAAGATTTAAATTTCAAGAAGCATAAAGACAACTTGGGTATTTCTCATGAAAATTCATTAAAATGCATATTTTTAAATAAATGATTATGAAAAACATGATGCTAATAATCATTCTAATTGAGTTATAAATAACGGAATATTGAGTTGTATTTACTATGGCATAAAGGCAAAATTTAGCGACATTTGCCAAAGAAGACAAATCCTTGTCATTCAGTTTGAATCCTCATAATACTGAGGTGCTCAGTGAATAAGAAGACAAAATGTTCTGTGCCCAGTGCTTGTTATATAAGAAATTCAGCCTGTCAATTAACTTAGCCCTTTTGTGTTTATCATAAAGGCACTTTAAGCATCTACTTCTAATTACTAAAATTAAACTTAGATAGTAGATGAATATGTTGAGGAATGAAATGTTAAAAAAATAACCAAAATTTCTATTATCGGTTCTATCAGGATAGGGCACAATCCAATTTCTCCAGGTATCCCCAGATACCTGAAACCAATTTATCTGGAAGTCAAGTTCTTTAGTTCAGAATGAACTGAAGTGGCAAATTGACTCACCCTATCCCCAAAATATACACCTATAAATGGATGCTAGTTCTCAAAAATTATAGCCCCTGGCTTAACCCAGCATCTATGTCAATATATACGACAAGTTTTCTGACAATCATTACTGGACAATATAGGAAAAGACCTGCCCATACTTATGCTGTCCAAATAGCCAACCCTCTTGACTGTTACCATGGTGACATGAAGAAAATGTAAGAGATGCAAAACATCACTTGTGATACACATTCAAATTTTTCTATTAATCCTGGAAAATTATTTAACTGAAAACATTAAAACCATAATAAATCCAAGAGATATGAAGCACTACATTAAAATAATTTCCAATGTGCTTTTGAAACATCAAATATACATTGTATTTCCTGTACAACTAAAATAACTGAAATAAGTCAGTTCTGAAAAGTACAGAATTGAATACATTATAATACATTAAAATACATTAAGTACTAATTTAAGGGTACATAATATTGATAATCATAAAATAAAATCCAAATTTTAATTATTAACATTTTATATTTGTTCTAGAAATTATTAGAAAGTAAAAGTGTAATGGTGATAGAGTCAGAAGGTTTATCCTTTGAGCCTGAAGTAATTCAATTGAAAATAATTTAAAGTAACCTTTATTCCTAAGGAAGTAACAGTAATTGGACGATTCATTATCATAAACTATTAGATTTTAATGTAGGAAATCTGCCTCATAGGTTTATAATCACATTGTCCCATAAGCTTAGTGTTTTCATAAATTGGTTAAAGACGAATAAAGCTTAAAAACCTGTAGAATTTGATGCTTTAACTGATTACACAACACAGGTTTTTATAACCTCAATATTGCAACTTATTGGATAATTATATTGTAAACTAACTTCAGTATCTTTGGACTCACCTTTCAATAAATGTTCTTTGTTACTCAGAATTGATTATCACCCATTCTTTGCATTTTGTCTTCATGAGTATATAACATGGATCCTTTCCTCTTCTACCATTATGCAAAAAGGTGGTTGTTTTCCTACGATTGTTCTTCCCCAAGCATCTTCGCTGTGAGTTACGAAACCCATCTTCCAGGACTAACTTCTGCTATGTGCTCATTTTTTCCCTTAGACTGGTGGCTTGTTGGAAAACATGTTGATGTAGAATACTCATGAGAATTAATCCTTCCCCTACACTAAACCGTGATAGAAGTCTCCAGTGGGATTTGTAATTTGTGGTTCCTCAAAGTGACCCACTTGCCTCTGCTTTTTCTTTTTTCTTTTCTTTTCTTTTCTTTTCTTTTCTTTTCTTTTCTTTTCTTTTCTTTTCTTTTCTTTTTTTTGGGGGGTGGGACAGGGTTTCTCTGTGGCTTTGGAGCCAGCGCTGGAAATAGCTCTTGTAAACCAGGCTTGGTCTTGAACTCACAGAGATCTGCCTCCCGAGTGCTGGGATTAAAGACGTGCGCCACCACCGCCTGCTGCCTCTGCTTTTTCAAGTACACTTATGTACCACAATGAGTTATTACTTTGATCAAAGCTATCACTATAGGTTTATATTTATTTTTATGTTGTATTATTTTTGCTTTTGAGACAGTCTCTCACTGAAATTCAGGCTGGCCTGGGACTTACTGTGTAGCTGAGTGCAGCCTGCAGTGAAGGTAGTCCTTTCCTGAGCTCTCAAGAGCTGGAACAAAAGAATTTTGTCACCACAACAAGCTTAATACAGCATTTTAGTTATTTGCTAACTTAACATATTAATACAGTGTGATAGATAAAAATGTTAAACAATGTGTCCATATTTTATATATATATAAATTATATATATAATATATATATTCAATCACATTTTTTTTCGTGTGCGTTTCTGTTAATATTGTCAAAGATTGCTACCCGTAAACATTTCCTACAATATGAATGAACCAACATGAAAAAGTGTTTTATAAAGTATTTTTATTTATTTTTATAAACTATGCTTATAAATTATATCCACTGCATAATGGATAAATACTGCTTACATTTTGTAAGATAAATACTTTTACATCAACTTTAGTCTTTTTGAATGTTGTACATTTCTTTAAGCATTCTTAACCAAGGGCACATCAGTCATATGAAGACAGGCATTTTACTAAATAGTACTTGAAATTGATTGAAATTCAAATTGATTTTTCTCACATTAGTTTTTGTCATAGCTTTTCTAAAGTAGGTACATAATGGCATGCTTGTCCATTGTCAAACTACCACAGAAAAAGAAATAATATTTGACATTGAAAGGTAAAGCCCATATTTATCCTCTTCCATATCCTTCGTGAATTTTTTAAAAAGTGTTAATGTATTTCATAAGTTTTGTTTTACAGACATTTTAACATTATCCATTTAAAGTGTCAGATCTTGGTAAACTAATTTTATGCTCTTCAGTTCTTGAAGAGGGTGAAGGTTGTATATGATACCTTAATAGTACTAACAATGAAATGAGTAGGAATCAAGCTTAATAGGGTTTGATCTGAAACAGAAAAGAGAGAAGACTTGAATTTGAATAATGTGTTAGCTAACAGCAGTAATAATAATAGTAATAATAATAATAATAATAATAAATAAATAAAGACTTCAACTTCAACCAGAAGGGAACAAATAGCTAAATCCAGAATCCAGGCAGCATCACAGACTGTATGCAGGACCCCAGTGACAAAGATAGCATATGCCTTAGTCTTTTGTAGACTGTGCTGTCCTTTTGTAGTCATATATATATATATATATATATGTGTGTGTGTATATATGTATATACATATATATATATATATATTGCCTTTTCAGAAGTGCAAAAAACAGCTTGAAAAGTTGGACATAAACTCAAACACAAAAAAGTGGACTGAAAATAAAGTCTTGATAAAAGTTAATAATGTGTATTTAGAAGCCATGCCCTTAGAATTTATTGTAATAAAATCAGAGTCAACAACAAAAAGGAGGTGGAAATTAAATAAACTGCTTTCAAAATGCAAATTATCTATAAATTAAAAGGAGACCCTTACCTGATTATTAGCAACAGTTTAGATAGTATGGGTGCCAGATATTGGTATTTCCTGTATAATATGAGGAAGGATCTAGCTAGTTCACCTTATAAGTTGATTTCTCTTTGGCTTTTGGGATATTGTTGTTAATGTCTCTCAAAAAATTGCTACAAACTCTTTGCCAGTGTTCACTTTCTGCCCATAATTTTTCAATTTCATCATTATTAAAAGCTAAAACAATTTCTTCTGGGGCAATTTCTGCTAATTGATGAAGTTCCTTTTAGAGTTAACTAGAGACTTTACCCATATAAGTTTTTAATTTTTTATTTGTTTTACATGATAAGAATATCCATTTTCTCTACATTAAAATTCATGTAGGAGAATGTTTGCAATGTAAGATAACCAGAAGGCAGTTAAGGTCAGATCCATACCATCCACATGTGTCTTTGTAATCTCTTTTATCAAAGACAATTCTCTCTCAGCTTTAGCTGATAATTTCCTGGGACTATGTAAGTCCTTGTCACCACCTCAGGTTTTGTTTAAACTATTTAGTTCTTTCAGTGTTATCCTAATAGTAAGCTGAAGATGTGAAATGTCTCATAGCAATCTTTGGAAAGTCATTAAGAGTCAACAATTAATGTCTCCTAATTTGCACCTTTTGGAGTCTAATTTTTGCATTCTTCAGGAGCAATTTGTAATCCCCAGCAAGACAAAATTTTCTTTGCTTCTTCAAACATTCTTTCTAAAATATTTACATGTGAATCAGAGAGTAAAATGTTATTTGTCTAATGGTAAACTATTGGTTCTGAAAATTGCTTGTATATCCTTTCCAACAGTTGCCATGCAAAATATTGGCACAGGGTGGGGCTATTTAACATGCCTCTGGGAGAACTTTCTACTATCTCTTAGCAGACTGAGTATTGTTATAGGTAGGCATTGTAAAGGAAAATTTTTCTCTGTCTTTTCCTTGTAAAGATAAAGTAGGGAAACAATCTTTTGAATAACTATAAGAGGCCATTATTCAGGCAACAGAGAAGGCAAAGGAATTCCAGATGTTAGAGAGACCATTGGCTGACTTAACTTTTTCACAGATTTTAAATTTGTTACCATTCTTCATTTTTCAGATTTCTTTTTAACAACAAATTCAGAACTCCAAGGGCTGGTTGATTCTTCAATATGCTTAGCATTTAGTTACTCCTTTACTAAGTGTTGTAAACAGTTTCTCTGTTGTTAATGGTCATTGCACAATCCATAAAATTTTGTCTGTCAACCATTTTAAAGGTAGGGCTCTTTGTGCCTTTGGAATATGAGAAACTGTTGTGCATTTTCTTGTGCAACCTAAATCAGTGACTGCTCTTTATAACACATTCTGATATTTTTCCAGAAAATTATTGTTGGTTTCTAAGATTGAGAAAATATTAATCTGAGTATTCCATTACTGTAACAAATCATGTCCCTACAAATTCATTGCTACATTAATAACATATGGCTTTAATTTTCCTCTCTGTCCTTCTGACCCTATACATTTGACACATCTTGCACTCTATTTCACCTGAGATAAAGTTCCAGTCCCTTAAAGCTGAACATTTACAGGCCAATTTTGATGCCAACACTCTGATGAAATTATTACATCTGCACTTGTGCCTACCAAACCTTCAATGAAAATGTAATATATTTATACTTTTAATTTTGTTCTTTGTTCATTTATAAAAGTTTTCCAAAATATGCATGTTGTGGTATCTCCTGAATTTATGTCTTCTCTTTCATAACTGTTCTATTATGATTTCTTACAGTAGGCATGGGTTCTATAAATTCTTTGGGAATGAGTTTCCTCATTGATGACAGGAGACAACTAAACCAGATTTGGCATAAGACCCTGAGAGAGGCAATAAAGGAGTTTACCAACAGAAAAGGATTACCTTAAATATCTCTTGTTGATATACATTCATTTGCCCAATTTCTGCCTTTGCCACATTTTCTGCATAATCCAGAGTTCAAAATTCACTTTTATGCTTAGAAAAAAATCAATGCTTCTAGGAACACCCTTTTTATAGTCCATTTTAAGGTAACCTTGTTTGTCACAATTATAAAACTTGATATTTCTATTTATTCCTCAACCTTTCTGGAAATCACCTCTCCTATCCAAGCATCATCATGGTCATGAGATTCAGGATTTACAGTATCTCATATCCTTTCCCCAAAAGATACTGACCTTGCCATTAAAGGTCTAATTATCCTTTGGCATTGAGAATTAGCATTGAGAAGTTAGAGATTCAATTATTATTTGTATAGCTTCTGAATTTGGTATCATTTTATTTACTACTGAAATCAATTTTGTAAGAAATCCATGAATGCTTTCTTTAGGCCCTGTATAACATTAGTAAATGACTCAATTTCCTTTGCTAATTCTTCTCTTATGTCCCGAGTATTCAAAGCTGCTGCATGATGTAAAGCCAGAACATTGTCATCATATAAAGATTGTCTTTCTATAGTAGCATAATCTCTTTCTAGAATAAGTTGATCTTATAAGATTTCCATACCTCTAGCTTTATTCAATTGTTTAATAGTCTTAGCTTCTTGTCTGAAATATTTTTAACTGTGAATCAATCTCTGAATCAGACTTAACCTAGTCTATCCAGTCTTTGTGGATATTTTTCTTACAATCCACAGTGTTTTACCCTTTAATTTGCAAAAGTTGAATGCGTGCCATATGAGATTATTGCTTCCTTGAATCACCTTGGATTTTCAATGGCACAGGTAACCAATTAGCTCTTACAGTCCCTCTATCATTTGACAATTCCTGTAAGGTTACTGGATATATTAAGGTTGGTTGCTTGAAAACCTTAGACTGTTTCTCTCTAATGTTATAATGCTATGCTGAAATTAGTTCTTCATTAAATTCCTCTGTCTGGATTTGAATGTCTCTGTGATCTGCTTTATTAAATTTTTCTAAGGACTGTATCTTGATAGTCAAACCACACAAATTTTAAAAAGGTAAAGTAAGAATTATCAAAAATTGCCACAAGTATTATCAAAATGATAATTAACATTATGTCAATTTTTGTTAAGTTGATTATCCCTTTATTTAATTGCTCTATTTTTAAATCATGCATTACATAATAATACAAAGAACTAACTGCTCTATTTTAAATTCTCTATTTTCCATTTTTTAAAGTAGGAAAAAATTTCTTCTTTTTAGATATTTTTTCCCTTAGAGAGTTCCTAATTTTCTCTCCAAATCTGCCACCAATGATGATGAAGCTTCGAGGCTTATTGCTCTGCATAGAACAGCAATAGCCTGACTGAATTTTAAGGCAGCAACATACTTTGACAGAAGCCTGATAAGGGGGTTCAGAAAAAGCCCACCAGGAGAGAAGAAAGGAAACCTAGCTGGTAACTGTGGCACTATGTAACTTTGGCCTATGCTGATGGCTATAAAGCCACAGGAAAACAGCTTTTTTATGAATTCATATCCCAAAAGTTGGGTGCCAGGTGTAGCATGAATATTTAAAAAAAAAAAACAGAGACTCAAGATGAAGATCAGAAAAGCAAATAGTCAGCCAGTAGAGAGTTGTTACCTCCATCTAAGCTGGGCAATCCTGTTCTCAGTGTGACCGCAGACTGACTGCAGGCTGAAACCCTGAACTCCTTTCTCCTCCATGATGTGAGATTCTCCTGTGTATGCTGTAAATATGTTTTATTACCAATGGTTAATTTAAAAAAAGTTTCTTTCGTCTATGGTAGGGTAGAATAGAGTTAGTAGGGAAAAACTGAATGCAGGGAAAAAGAATGTAGAGTCAGGGAGATACCATGTAGCTGTCAAAGAGAAAGATGACAGAAATTTATTGGTAAGCCACAGCCCCATGGAGATACACAGATTAATAGAAATGGGTTAATTTAAGATATAAGAGCTAGCTAGGAATACATCTAAGCCATTGGACAAATAGTGTTGTATTTAATATAGTTTTTGTGTGATTGTCCCCTCCCACCTAATTTAATTCCTCTCTAGTGGTAGAATTAAAGGCATGAACCACAGTCACCTGGCCTAGTATGACTGCTAGGATTAACGGTGTGTGTCACCACTTCCTGACATTTGTGGCTGATTAGTGCAACTATCTTTGCACTCTGATCTTCAGACAAGGTTTATTTATTAAAACACAAGTAAAATACCACTATAAAAGGCAAACACTCTTCCTGAGAAAGCATACTTACCAAAAGCACAACTTATCATATACAGCTAATGAGAGGCAAAATAAGTCATCAACAACAAGCAGCACTTATGGATATTTGAACCCAGTGTTAATTCTGTAACATGGAGTTCAATGACAGCATACCAGCTGACTTAGAACATTTTTTTCTTATTGTGAATAGTGATATCAAAAAAGTACAATCATAGTCATCATTGCACAACATATTCTTACATATCTTTTATAAATTCATATACTGTTCTTAGAAATAATAGAGTTATGACCCAAACACAAATTACCTCATTTCTCCAGAGGTTACTCTCTCTCTCTCTCTCTCTCTCTCTTATATATATATATATATATATATATATATATATATATATATATATATTAGGATTCTTATCTGTCTTTTATATTTTAGTTTCTAACTCTTCACTCAGATACTCTGTTATTCCATTTGTTATACATTCATCCTTTGTAAGTGAGGTAGGTCAGAGGGCACATATGCAGCAACAATTCACAAGGAAAATATTTTACATGAAAAAAAGTTAGAAGTTGAACAAGGATGTATTACAACTATGGGGACATCTGTACAGGACATTCAAAAAGGAGATGATTAAGTGTCTGTACTATGGGCGTGACTGGTAGTGTTGGCTTTCTGGAGACTAAATAAAGCATATTGAGTGTCAAGAGTATACTGCACAGCTGGAGCTTGCGGCTGCAGTAAAGAAAGCAGCCATTGTAATTCTCTGAAGCTAAAGGATGGGCGATCTGGAATGTCAATGCACTATCAACTTCTTGCCTGAAATTTTTATGGAATAGGCATAGTAAAATATGTAAAATGAAGAAGACTAAATGTATCATACAGACTAAATCAGTATCAGCACAGAAATTAAAATACTCGTAACAGAGAGTGAATCTCAAGAACGGGGTGCAAAAGCATTGGCTTGGAGGTAGAGCCACAAAAAGACTCTATTAAGTTTATTTGAACATCAGGGAATACGGTGATTTTTTGAGAAAAGTGCATAACTTTAACAAAATTTTTACATTGAAAAGATATTACATATAAGACAGAAAAAGAATTCCAACTAAGATACTTGATAGAACTTGAGTAAAAATATCAAATGTAAATATGCTATGAATTGCTATGAGGGACTGAAAACATGGACAGAAGTAACAGAGATGTTATGACAAGGCTTAAAATATACAACACTCAGCTGTGTTTTTAATGAAAAAATAGTTCTCACAATGAAGTGACAGAACAAAATCAAGTATAATTGGCACAGTACAAAATGGTATTTTACACTGAAAAGGTGTTTAGTGCAGAAAAAGGATACTTGAAAACTTGGAAAGATTGATGGGATATTTTACAGAGATAAATCTCTTGTGGGGAAGAGAAAATTTAGTTTGATACTGAATATGTTTCATTATCTTCAAGCATTTGTCTAAGTATAATACCTTTCTCATTTACATAAGCAAACTGTAGGAAAATGAGTCTCAGGCAGAGAAATCTGCCTTCCAATGACAGACCATAACCACCTAATCACTCCTCTTTTCCTCCCAATATATTCAGGGTCATCAGAATTGCATTCTCCTAAGAGAGACAGACATGCCCCATAACATCTTAGCAGGTGCAGCATAATAGCCTCACATAGCTTTCTGGAGATAAAAAGAAAATATTTGCTTGCATAGCTGAACATATCTGCCAAGTTGTCTTCCTACAGATGTTATCCTGGGAATAGGAAAAAAAATTCATTCATGAGCAGCTTTCAAGATTCACTGTGATCTGGGGCAGTAATGTGCATGCAACAAAAAACAGAGGCATTCAGAATTCAGGGTAAAAACACCAATATAGAAAATACATCAAATGGCTATTTACTCTTCAAGATTGCCTGAATTATTATCTTCCTCTGCTAATGTTCTATTGCCAGTGTCTCAGATGACTGCAAAGAGACATATGTGCTGACTCACAGACACATAGCACTGCTAAATGAATATCTTCACCTCTATTTTATCCAGGATCTCTTTTCATTTTATATTTGGAATAAATTCAATGAAAAAATGAGATTTTTATTTGGTAGGTCTATTTATCTATTTTTCATCTAGCTAGTTATCTACCCTCTGTTTAGCTATATATCTATCTACCTGTGTGATATTTCTTAGATCTAGCTTACTTGTTCCAAAACTATAGAGAGCTAATATGCAGTTTGGGTGAAGGAAGGTGAATTTCATTTACTCTATCAACTCTCTATCCAGTTTTACATAGTAACAAAACAGAAGTTGAGCTTGAATATTTTCAGTTGAGTCAAATCTTTGGGTCATAATCTTTGACAGTGCTCTATTTCAGGAGACACTTTCAGGGAATAATAACTGATTAGTCATTTGAAACTTGTTTGTTGTTTTAAGTTAAGAAATAGACATTGCACTGTGAAAAGCCATGCAATCTCATGCATGCATTTATATATTCTGCATTAAACAGGTTCTATGATATATTATTATTTTCTGTTGAATCTCTATACCATAATTGACTTAACCAGATTCTGAAATATTCAATGACTGAAATAGTTTCAGTAGTCAAAAGGGATCCACTTAATCTCATTATCAGCATGGCGTGTCTCTATATCTTGACTTGTTAGCAACTGTTCACTAAGTGTAAAACAGTGACCTGTGCACAAGACCCTATGATTTCATAGGCGGTGATGCATTGGCAAACTAAAACAAATAGGAGTTGTGACACATGACCTTAATTCTACCATTAGAGGGGTGAAGAAGGCAGGGTGATCAAGAGTTCAGGGGTATCCTCAAGTATATAGTAAACAGACGTCCAAACTGGTCTACAAAAGACCTTACTTCAAAAAATGAGGAAATTAGATTCAGAATCTAAATGGCAATTAGCAAACTTCTATTTTGCTGCTGTCATAGCCATGCACATGCTCATGTTTATGTTTATAAATATTAAGAAGCAATGACAACTCCATTTGCTATGTTTCTATTTATTGCTGTTTTAGGTTAATTTGCAGATGTATATGCCCAATGAAGTAAGCAAATGAGATGAATGATTCATGAATGAATATGTTGAGTTTGAAGAAGTTATGCTCAATGCATTCATTCTTTCTTTAGATTATGGTATTCAAGTGAATGTGAAGGCTTACATTCCACTTTGATGTTGATTTCAGTGGAATCCAATTGAAATGCTGACTCAGGACATGGCAAGATTAAGTTACACATGCACTCATTGACTTTATGGAGTCATGTTCTTTCCAACTGCTAGCAATGAGTAATGAATACTTGCAGGTTTAGAAAAGGAGGATTATTAACAATTATTTTAACTAATAATGATTTTACATGTGCAACCTGAAGGGGTGTGGTCCCTTGGCCTGTGACCACACCCTGTTACCGCCCCCAAGAGGGGCGGGTTATAAATATTGGGGCCCCAGGCAAGGATCGCTCTCTCTGCGCGGATCGCCGACCTGCTTGGCCTGCCTGCGTATTCTCCTGTTGGGTATCGTATTTCTTGTGTCTCTTTAATAAATCCTTATATCCTGTTACAGCAACCCAATACTGAAGTTGAACACCAGACACTAGAAAATGACTGCAGAGATCAAGAACCCAAGGAACTCGCAGTTCTTTAAAGCATGTGAGAAATGTTATTTTAAGGGCTGGGGACATCACTCATGGGTAAAGTATGTGCAAGGAACTTGGTTTTGATTCCTTGGTGAAAGCAAGGAAGAAAGGGAAACCGCACACACACGAGAGAGAGAGAGAGAGAGAGAGAGAGAGAGAGAGAGAGAGAGAGAGAGAGAGAGACTACAACCACAACAAAACAGTGTTTTTGTCAAAAGTGCCCTGCCCTACGGCAGGTGAAAGGCTAACTGTATTGTAGGCTTCAATGCTGCTTAAGATTTCCTCCCTACTTCTCTCTCCCCTGAGTTTTAGTGCTTTATCAGCAAAAGTCGAGACGAGCAGTCTGAGTCCCAATGGCAAAGGTGGAATAATAAGTCTGTTTAGCAAATGGCTAGAGAAATAGAAAGGTAAGATTCCTTACATCCTAAATGTATTTCACGCTCTTTTTATCATTCTTTATTGGGTCTCAGTTGCTTTTCAGAACAATATTAAAGCAATATTCTCACCTATACTTTGCATATTTATACATATTTTTGTTTCACTTTGTGATCTTATTTCAATACATTGCTCAATTTGTGTCTATTCTACTTCTCTTCAAGTTATTCTCATTTCTTATCATGGCCCCAAATAACCCTCCAACTCTCAACAACCTATCTTATTTTCCTATTTCAATACTCTTCGCAATATGCATTTGTTGATTCTTATTTCCAGCCATTTTAGACCTCTCTAAAATAGAAAAATAGATAATCTGAAGCTTATGTATATTTTAAAATTTTGCTCCAAGCCTGGGGATGCGGTGAATTTCTTGTATGATATTGAAGGCAGGTGCAATCACTGTCTATCTCAATCTCTATTCTGCTGGGTTCACAATGTGATTTTTTATGTGTATTATGAGAATAACTATGTTTTGCTAATGTGTCTATTTTGATTTCATTGAATGGAGTCTTTGCTTTTTAGAAATATACCATCTAGAAAAAGAGATAAAGTTCACAAGTTCACATGCAGAAGGGAAAATTGGGTAAGTGTGTCATAAAGTCCACAGTTAGCATGAGAAAGGAAATTGTACTTAATGGATTACATTTTGTTTAACTGTCATAGCACAAAAAAAGGTTTTATTTGGGAGGGAGGTTGGATTTATTTGACTTACACTTCCATAAAATAACTCATTATGGAAGAAACTCAAACAAGACACCAATCTGGAGGCAGGAGTTGATGCTGAGACCTCAGAGGGGTGTGGCTTCCTGGCTTGCTCCCCTTGGCTTACTGTGCCAACTTTCTTATAGAATCCAAGATTACCAGTACAGGAGAGAGGTACCAACCACAATTGACTGTGCCCTCCTAAATCAATTACTAATTAAGATAATTCCCTTTAAACCTGTTTAAATAATTTGATCTTATGGAAGCATTTTCTCATTCGACGTACCCTCCTATCAAATAACTCTAGCCTGTACCATGTTGACAAAAACTAGGCCACATAGTTGCCAAGTGTTCTCATTAAATATAACCTCTGATGCTTATTTTTAAAACAACTTTGACAATAAAACCTCTCTGAAATGGACCAAAAGAAATACATTCAATGACATAAAAAATTACAATGGAGTTAGTGGAGGAGTTAGACCATCAAAAGCTTGTTTTCAAATGAGTCCTACTGTTTACTTCCAAAGAGACTGAGCTGGTAAAGTCATCATAGGACAACGTACAACACACACACACACACACACACACACACACACGAAAGGAAGGAAGGAAGAAGGGAAGGAAGGAAGGAAAAAGGATTTGGAATTTATTATAATGATTTGGAAATTTTAGCTCATGAACTCTAAGAACATCATTATCCTGCTTTTGGAAACTGTTGTTTAAAAAGTATCGTCTATGTATTTGAGAAAAACAACAACAAAAACATATAATGCAGAAAGAAAATCTTAGGAAATTTCCCCACGAATAGTAGATATAGAAATTTTTTTCTACTTTTTTTATTGTTATTACAAGAAAAATTTACATTTACTCCCCTTTTTCCCGGCCCTCCCGCTCCCCCCAACCCCACCGCCCTCCCCCTGCTTCCTTAAGATGGGACAGGATACCCTGCCCTATGGGAAGCCC
>JAQHUG010000219.1:1189394-1200984 GCA_028555095.1 Dicrostonyx torquatus
GCATGCAAAATTCAAGATGTCATTATTTTTTTCCGCTGAGTAGTATTCTAATGTGTATATATTCCACACTTTCTGGATCCATTCTTAATAGCCAGAACCTGGAAACAACCTAGGTGCCCCTCAATAGATATAGAAATTTTGCAGGCTAGGTATGACAGGCCAAACATCTAACCTTTTTTGATACATTTCTTTATTTAGACAAAATAAAATGTTTACTGCGATCCAGAATGAAAATTAAGCACAAAATTCTAAAACTCAAAATGTATGCAAATGTATCTTGGCTTTGTCTTAGTTGAAACACTTATTAAAATACATCTTACACGGAAACTTGTGGATAAAAGCTCCTATAAATTTAAACTAGATTTTCCCTTAATTTCTTTTTCCTCTGTTCATTAATATTTGTTTTTCTTTTCTTTTCCTTTTATTTCTATGAATATTTCTCATTATGTTTCTCTGAAAAATTAAATAAATCATTTCATTTTCCTTTCCTTTTGTTTTCTTTGTATTAAAAGACTTTTGTAAACCAATCCTCTATCTTTTATCTTTTCATTCAGTGATCATCTTTACCCTAGACAATTCATTGCATGGTGTTTCTCTCTGAAAGATTCAATCATGCCTGAAAGTGGCCAGACACTGAATAGGTTTTCTTTCATGTCAGGTTTCTCAATCTGTCCATGAAGTTTGTAGATGCTTTTCTGAATATTAGAAAGACTCATGGCTGGCGAAGAAAGCCTCCTTTTCAAGTGACCCTCTCCAACTTGAACCGTTCTTACACATGCACAAATAGAATCATGTAAAATGTGATTTAAGCTTTTACACATTGAGGATGACTTATGTCCTGTCCATAAATGGTTAGTTGCAGTCTAGAGAATCTGAAGGCTTCTAAATTGTCTAACTAATAACACCTAACTGTGGAAGCCAGGTTCCACATTGGTAGCCCAGTGCAATTCTTATGGCCAGTTAGCTTGAACTATCATTCCAATAGATTACAGGTATAAATGTCTTATAGTTTCCATTAAGAAAACTTAGGGCTCCCATCCAAGTATTAACCAGGCCCAAGCCTGCTTATTATTTCAGATCAGAGGTCAGGTAAGGAAGAGTAGGTGGGAGTAGGAGTTAAAAGGGGAGTGAGAAAAAAAGAGGAGAAGAGAAATGGAAACTGCAATTGGGATGTAAAATAAAGTAAAAAAAAATGATTAATAATAAAAATATTAGGACAGTTTCTCAGGTAACAGAATAAAGGGTTCATTCCATAATGACAATGATAGTATTACTTTGAAAATCAAGGTAGCATAGAAGTGAAATCTCACAAAACATTTAACATGCTCTTTAGACTCTGTTGGTACTAGAGAATTCTATAAAGAAAATTTCATCTTCTGTAAAATAATTCTGCTTTTTCTCTAAATGGAGTTATATCTCTTTAAATTGAATTAATTCAGCAATATATCATATTGTTCCTTAGTTAATAGTAAACTGATACTGAATAATGTCAAGTATAATGCATGAAAATTAAATGGGGTGATTTCTGGTCTACCCTCTAGAAAATTTTATTGAGTAAATTTTTAGTATAATCTAGAAAGTATTGCTTTTAAATGCTGTCCACATTATTTTAAGCTGTAACTTGTGAGAGAATTTATCATTTTTAACGTGTTCTACATTCAGTAAAATGTGATTTTTTTATAATTGGTTAGTTTATTGAACTTTGTGACAATAACAATTTATCATTTTCTTTTGTCTTTTATTCATCATATTCATAAACTGTCCTTTCTTATTACTCAGGAAGAGTGAAGGATTGAAGACGTCTACTCCGGTCACCTAACCTGTTATCCAGTTTATAGTAAATATCCATATGGACTCAATAGCAGGAGTGGGGAGGAGGAAAGACTTAAACTCTAATGAAAGTTAATCAAAGAGAAGCTCTTCCTTCAGGCTGGTCATGCATGTCCGTAGTTTGTCTGTCATTTATAACACGGCAGCCCCTGGTTCATAGTCAAGCTGTAATTCTGCCAGTTAATGTATCCAATTAACCTCACTAATGAGCTAATCAACAGTGTAAAATCTGTGTAAAATCACGGAGGGTGCATGATGAATGGAGAATGCACTGAACTCTCCCAGTATAAAAAGTGCTTTATTGCACTTGCTAAAGTGGTACTGTCTAGTCCCTCTCACAAGGGTAATTTATCACTAAGGTCCATAAGAGTGCCATGCCCTGATAAGGCCGAGGTGGCAATAAACCCATCAGAAAATGATTACTCAGGAATGTGGAGCCATTACAAAGTCTCCAGGACCCAAGTCACAGAGTAGAGAGTAAATGTGCTTTTATGTTGATTCAGGGTAAACCTGAGAGTCAATTGTAAGTGTGAATAGAGATATTTTACATACCAACGTGTTACTTTAAAATTCTCTGGAGCAAATATTTCTGATAGCTCAAAGTTTTAATACTGCTCTATTGTATTAAGTCATCATACTATTCCATTTAAGACAGTAATCTTTTCTAGAAAGTTCTTATCAAAAAAGTAGTCATCACAAAACTGGCTGTTATATAGAAAGAGTTTAATCAGCAAATTATAGTCTTTCGCTTCTATTCATATATCATGGTAACATTCTAGAAAGGTTATATCTTTGTGCAAAATAAAGCCTTTCCTAGTCATGAAGACACATGGGTTGATAGCTTCAGAATATTGATACTACTACAAAAGAAGATATTTTCTCTAAACTTTCTATTTACTAACACAATTCTTGAGTACTGTATATATTTTTCTGTTTTTGAAAATAGAATTTTTTTATATTATGTATTCTGGTTACAGTTTTCTCTCCCTCAAATCATCCCAGTTCCTCCCCATATACACCCCCATCTAAATCCATTTTTCTCCCTTTCTTTCTTTCTTTCTTTCTTTCTTCCTTCCTTCCTTCCTTTTTCTTTCTTTCCTTCCTTCTTTCTTTATATATTTTTCTGTCTTTTTCTAAAACAACAGGTGTCTAAAATAATAATCAAATACAATATAATTAAAATATGCAACCTGAAATGGGATACTCACGCACACAGAAAAAAAAAGCAATGGAAAAAGCACAATAACACATAGACACATAGACACAAAGACACTTGCAAATTTCACACACAGGGATGCAATCCCACAAAACATAGCAACAAATTCATTGCCTGCTCTTCCAAAGGTCCTGAGTTCAATTCCGGTCAACCACATGGTGGCTCACAACCATCTGTAATGAGATCTGGTGCCCTCTTCCGGCGTGCAGACATACATACAGACAGAATATTGTATACATAATAAATAAATAAATATTTAAAAAAATGCAAAATGAAAATTTAAAATGCCCGAACAAAGCAGTATGAGATAAAGGACATCGAAAATGCAATTGGCTAGTTTTGAGTTGGCCATCTACTGCTGCCTCCCTTAAGAGTAGTTTGGATACCTAAGTGAAGCTCTTTTGGAGAAAAGTAACTTTTTAAAAACAAATTGAAAGCAATTATCTATTGGTTTCTGGGATAAGGATGAGGGCTTATGTCCATTTCTCATCTGAGTGCTGGGACCATATGTACTGAGATCCTTGAAGACCCTGTTCATGTGGCCACAGTCACAATTTAACTCTTCAGAATAGGAATAGCGTAGCAAAACTTAACATACTTTCTCTAAACTTTACAGTGAATAACACTGTCTCTGTGTACCTTATTTTTTAATCAGATAAAATTGAAAATAAAATTCAAGTAAAGAAATACAATGTTAGCTGGGCAGTGGTGGCACACGCCTTTAATCCCAGCACTCGGGAGGGAGAAGCAGGCGGAACACATAGTCACAGTGTACAAAAAGTATTATTCTACAGCATTATTTAATGTATCATTCTGGACAATTTCAACCATATTTGCTACTTGTATTGCCTATTTTACCATGTAAAAAGTGCTAAGAATACAAGTATAAGTTTACTAGGTACCCCTTTATAAAGATATTTGTATATGTTATCTAATATAACATATTTCTTTTCTATCTGAAAACTCATCAAAATGATCCCTTTCTTTAATAATTCCCAAATTTTTATACTAATTTCTATATAATATCTGATAGAGATCTTTCTATTGGATTTGTTATTTCTTATAGTCTTATCTCATGAGTATCAGTTTTATGTATTTTTATTGAAATTTGATATTTTAAAAAATATATTGTAATTATTATTTTTCTCCCTCATCTCCTCTGAGATGCCTCTCACCTCCTCTGTCTGAAACCATAAATTTCTGTGTTTCCATAGTAAATGATCGGGTATCTTTACAATAATAAGAAAATAAAACAAAAACAAACATCAGAATAGGACAAAACAAACAAACAGAAGATACTGAGTCAAGCAAAGCACAGGAAACATACAGACACAGAGACACACACAATTCCACACTCAGGAATACCATCAAAAATCTGGAAGGCATAATATATATGCAGAGGCCCTATAACAAATAAATAAATATATAAATAAATAAACAAACACAAAAGAAAGAAAGAGAAAACTAATAAATAAATTACCTGATTAAACACTGTGAGACAAAGAACCTCCAAAGATGTTATTGAGTTCCTTTTGTGTTGACCATCTACTCCTGGACTTAGCCTTGTGCTTAAGAGTGGTTAGTATCCCTAGTGAGATTCTGAGATCAATGATTTTTTTTTTGTGTGTGTGAATTTATCAATTGGAGATGGCTTCTGGGTTAGGGTAGGGTTTGTATCCACCTCTCCTCTCTGTTGGGACCACATCTACTGCTAATCCTTGCAGGTCCTGTTTATGCTGCCACAGTTCAAATGTACATCGATATGATATGCTCAGAAGTCCTTCTTACTTCAATGCCATCCACTGCCTCTGGGTCTTGCAATCTCTCTGCCTCTTCTTCCACAGGATTCCATGAGTCCCAAAGGACATGATTTGATGGAGGCATCACATTTAAGACTGGATGTTCCAAAGTTCCTAAATTTCTGCACATTGTCTGCTCTCAATCTCCACATTTGTTCCCATTTCCTGTAGGAGGAAGCCTCTCTGATGATAGCTGAGCAGGGTACTGATAATGAGGATAGAAACATGTCTATTGTTTCATCCCTTTATCATTAGTATTTAACTTCCCCCAAAGTCCCTGGCATATCTAGCCTAAGGATCTTGGCCTCCAAAGCAGTGTTGGGGGATGTTTCTAACTTATTAAGTGGCCATTTAATTCAATCAAATAGTGGTTGGTTAGTCCCACAGCATTTGTACCACAGTTGCACTAGCACATCTTGCTGGTGGGCCACCCTTGTAGTTCGGAGGGTTTGTAGCTGGGCTGATGCTTGCCTTTCTCCTTCCGCAGTATGCAGAATACTTTCCAGCAACATGAACCAGACATAAATATACTCTCAAATTGTTTAGTCTCTACTTATTACCCTTTCCCAATCTGATTTAACATTTTTAGGTATATGTTAGAAAAGTATCGTCTGTCACACTAATAAAATATTGATCCACCTATTCATGATAACATATTAGAAAGCAATTTTTCACAATCTGCACTTTGGAAAACCTCTCAGGGTTTAGTAAATTTGGATGTTCCTTTATAGCTTTCAAAATTGCTGGGAGGTTTCTGCCCAATTAATTTTAGCCAGTTGAGTGTTACCTAGCCATTTAACAGCAACTGTGTGAAGTTTAGGCTGATTTCAGGGATTATAAGATTACCTTGGCATATGTGACCACTTACCTTTTGGGTTTTCTTTCTCAAATACGGTATCCACGGTATCACACCCACTGAATACCAAAGAGCACTACCATTCCTCTCCAGAGCCATAGATATTCTAACTTTACACTGTCTTTTTTGGATTTTAAGTATTCAGTGCTACTACTTAAATTCAGCCCTGGCAGCATAGCCTTTGTAGATTTGCACTTGTTTCTGATTTCAATATTTAATATTATTGATACGTTCTTCTCAAAGTAATATAATGTCACACCTTCTCTACCTATACCCTGTTAATTTATTACATTCTTTATTAATTTCCTAATAAAAGAATATAATGCAACTTCAAAAGGGAAACTCTTCTGGCATTGAGAACATTCCCTGCTTCCCATGCTCCTACTCCTTTATCCTTCCCACACTTTATTTTCCATTAAGCTCAACTAATATGGCTTGTCTTCTTTCAGAGATTTCTTATTTTCTTTGCATAACTAGCTTGATCAAAGTTTCGCTTTTAATCACAATCTTTAATCACAATGTTGACCCATTAAGACATCTTACTAAGTCACCAAGAGGGTCTTTTATGGTGAATTCATCACCTATTATCTATATGTCTTCTTGCTTGTCAAATTTTAGCAAAATTTGGCATATTGATGAATTTCTATTCTTGATTTAACCTCTGCTCCCTTTTAGTTTCCACATTGTAGTACTTGTTTCCACTTTTAGATGCATTATTTTCTTTTATTTTCTTTGTCTTCTTGGCCTCTAATCTCCAATGTTATGTGTGGCTCCAGTTTTCTCTCTTTCGGTTTCAGTCCTTCCCTTACATAAACATTCTCCCTAGTTTACCATTGCATATTTCCTCCTTTTGTACATATGAATTTATTTCCAAATATATTGAAAACCCATTGTCAATACACTCATCATATCCTTAGTGTTTTTGTCTACTTTAATACTTCACACCAGGCAGTGGTGGCGCACGCCTTTAATCCCAGCACTCGGGAGGCAGAGTCAGGCAGATCTCTGTGAGTTCAAGACCAGCCTGGTCTACAAGAGCTAGTTCCAGTGCAGGCTCCAAAGCCACAGAGAAACCCTGTCTCTAAAAACCAAATAAATAAATAAATAAAAATACTTCTCATACCCACATGCAGTTGAGTTTAGTCAAATTCTCCCCATTTCCTCTCTTGCAACTCTTTCTTGCTTCTGTGTACTTAATACTACACTGTTTTATAATTTTCTATGTAATAATTGAATATGGAGATCCTATGTGCAGATGTTCAAAACCCATAGAAAACCTGGACTCTGGTTCCTATTATGCTCAACTAATATGAATTGTCTTCTCTTGGAGATTTTAGCAACTTTGAAAACTCAATTTTGCTTCTCAAAAATAGCTTGATTAAAATGTTATTTTAAATCACAAGAAAGTAGGCAATGTGTTTAAGATATTTTCCAACTTGTAACTTTATAATTTTAATTTTAGTTGTTGTTCAGAATGTAAAAGTAATTGTAGACTCTTAACTTCAGTTTTATGTAAATATTTTAACTTGGTTCAAATGAGAAAACTAAATACAGAATCCAACTTACTAATGTCCCCACTAATAATGAGGAAAATAGTAAACATTTTCAGAATAGTTTTATGAAAAAGTTCAGTTCTTTAGACTCCCAACCTCTACTAGAGCTCCATCCTTCTCTTTTCTCCTACCCTTTTAGATTGAGAAAAGTGTCCTTCTGACCCCTCACTCTCCCCCCCCTCCGATGCAAGGGTTACATCAGTATTTCTTGAACTGACTTTTACTGTGTAGAAATGAGTGGTTTTGCCATGAAAATGCAGGAAGGAAAAGAAAATTAATTAAATATGAGTCTCACGGTTTCCGTTTTATTTTTCTCCCCTCTATTAGCTGGCACAATACATTTTCTGTTTTCCCATGGCCTGTTACAACCAGCCACAGAAGGGCTTCAAAGTTTAGAGCAAAGCCAATCTATCTAGTCAAGAAATATGTGAAGGCTCTGCCAGAAATCTATATAGCTAGATATTTGGAAAGAGATCAGAGTTGGAGAAAATAAAACTGACTCCAAGATCAGAAACACTACTCCAGTGTTTGATGAACACAGCCTTCATCTAACTATGTGTGGTATGTGGCAAATACAAATGAACTTTCTAACAAACCTTGCAATCCAGCTATGTGGAAAAGAACTGAGCACAAAGTAATAACATTGACAAGAATAAGATATTGTCAGAAGATGTCTGTTTAGCTTTGCTGGTTTAGAAATTTTACAAAATATAATCAATGATGTTGGGATTAGTGATCAAATCATGAAAATGTTTAACAATTCAATACTGTTAAATGTATGTAGTCATATATAATAATGTTAGTCTTATGTTCTTTATCAACCAATTTATTTTTTATGAAAATATCTATGGTTTATATTTTGCCAAAATGAACAATGTCATCTAGTTTGAAATAATTTTTATTCTGTAATTGTTTATACAAAGCTTTCTCCAGTTCTATGGATTACAACATTAGAAAAATCATTGAAAATATTTCATATATAAGACTATAAAGTAGAAGAGAATTCAGATCATAGTTTTACATCCAGTTAATCAGCAAAATACATAACTTCTGATACCTAAAACTTTTTAATGTCTTTTCAGTTATACATGTAAAGCTGTTTCAAAATTACAAACTCACAAATTACTGGGAAACAGTTTCACATCCAAGGATTCAGATTTAATTCATTCATTTTCATTTATTTACAATATCATTTGATCTTCTGTTCCCTTATACCTCCTTTACTATTATCATATATCTGTATTGCAATTAAAATATATGGTTGCAATTTGTTGACCACCATGGGAAATTTGATTTTTTTAGATCTAAATCTCCATTCATTATGTTTTACTATTTGCATGTGAAGTTTCACAGGTTTTCCCAGTGCATGGTGTTATTCAACCATTACTATTAATGCCCAGGGAATAGTTTCACATTCTTAGAGTAAAATCCTCTTGCTTTATCTAGTAAAACTTAAACATGAGACAAAATATCATTAGAAAATAAAATCCCATTTTTAACAGAATGGTTAAAGAGCTATTGTAAAATAGAGAAAAAGTTACATAGGTGGAAAAGTGTTTAAAGGAATAAGGGGAGGAATAATGGTTTGTTTCCCTTCTTGTGTGTCCCTGCACTCTGATCTCATAGCACTCCCTACCCTCTGTGCCTAACTTCCCTTCAGTAAGGACTTATCAATGCAGGATCAAATTGTGTGAAAACTTCTGGTGAGCCTCTACTCTCAACAAAGAAACCACTGCATGCTAGCACACGTGTAACTGACACTCCTGCTCATTTGTGTTTTAGTTTAGAATATGTCACAGACATTTTAGGGTTTCTTTCAAATAAAAATTATCTTAGTAAAAGACATAAAAATTGCCACACTTTACGTAAAATTTTTAATTTACAGAATGAAAAAACTAAAACTTGTGTAGCATTAATTTAAATACTCTCCTAGAGACATCAAAAACAAATCACTGAATTGAAAAGTCTTCAAAATAACAAAAGTAAAAACACACAACAAAAACAACTATAGTTACACAGAAAACCAAAAATAAATGACCAGATAACCTTTCACTGGGAGCCTTGGTGATCAGATGTCAGGGTGAGTCACATGTTTTCTGATGATTATTCTACAAATACAGGAGGTAAAAATCTCTATCTTTGTTACTTCCTTGAAAGTACAGCTTTTCAAAGGATGATTTAATTATTCTCTGGATTTCTTCAGTGTTTATTGTTATGTCTGCATTTTAATTTCTTATCTTGTTAATTTGGGTAGTCTCTGTCTTTTGATTAGTTTGGAAAACAGTTTGTCTATTTTATTGATTTTCTCAAAGAACCAACTCTCTGTTTCATTGATTCCTTATGTTGTTTTCTTTGTTTCTATTTTATTATTTCAGCCCTACAATTTGATAATTTCCTGTCACCCATTCCTCCTGGGAGAGTCTGAAACAGCAGCCTACTTTCAAAATTTTTACCAATTCCACATCAGACAGAAGACTGATCTTCAAAATCTATGAAGAACTCTAGAAACTAGACATCAAAAAATCAAATAATCCAATTAAAAGTGGGATACAGATCTAAACACTTATTTCTCAACAGAAGAATCTCAAATGACTGAAAGACACTTAAAGAACTGCTCAACACCCTTAGCCATCAGGGAAATACAAATCAAAACAACCATGAGATACCATCTTACACCTGTCAGAATAGCTAAGATCAAAACCACCAATGATAGCATATGCTGGAGAGGATATGAAGGAAGGAAAACAATTTTTTTGCAGATTATTTAATTTTTAACAGTAAGGTTTTTGTAGAAAACACCTCTAAGAAAATATCTTCTTCCAACACAGTCTTATAGGTGGGGTTTTGCTCTTCAGAAGTCACTCCCAAATAACCACTCTGAATCCTAATTGTTAATGCTTAACTGATAGCTCAGGCTGATTACAAACTACCTCTTACAACTTAAATAAACCCATTTTTATTAATCTATGTATTGTCACATGGCTTATGACTTTATCTGTCTTCCACAATATCTTATTCTGTCTGTGTCTCCTGGCGACTCCACTGACTCCATCCCTCTTTCACCCCAGTCCTTTGTTTGGTTATCTGCTTATACTGGCTATGCCCCAATCAGCTTTTTATTAACAATGAGAGCAACAAATTTTCACAGTGAACAGTATTATTTCACAAAACAAAGTGAATAAACTGATTAAGATTACTATAAGCTTAGAACAGTATATGTTAGATTAATAATGATTTTGTTTGGATATGGAAAGGGGAAAATCAAGTCGTTAATATAATTACTTATCTGTGTTTAGTAAAAGTCATTCCACTATTTGTAGCAGTAAGTCAAAAATAAGACAATAGTCTCTCATGAATATTAACAATCAGAATCTTAAGGATGTTGCTTTATGAGGTCAAAAGATGATGCATTAATTTGGCTCTATATTGCTCAGGGTTCTCTAAAGTAACAGAACTAATCCAGCAAACCTATCTGTGTATGTAGTTAGATAGGTAGGTGGGTAGATAGATAGATAGATAGATAATATATGTGTGTATGGGTATATGGATGTGTATGTATGTATGTAAATTTATTGCATTGTCTTACATATATGGTAAAGGTAGTCCTGTAACGGCTGCCTCACACTGGACAACCAAGAATCAGATTCTGGAATTTGTACATTGCAATAAACTGATTGTCACAGCATTCCTAATGCAGCATTGAAGGTCTGGAGAATTGCTTAGGCACTTGCTGTGCTTCAGTTTAGATTAGAAACCAGAAGAATCTGGCTGTCTTATAGGTAAAGAAATACAACAATGGCAAGTAAGGTGAATTTGACAGCAAGAATGAAGGCAAACAGGCAAAACGCACTTTCATTGTCCCATATCCAAAAGGTGATGCCCACATTAGGGTAGATCTTCCCACTTTAAATAAAATAATCAAGGAGGTCCTTCATGTGAGTGCCCTATGCTTTGTGTTCTAGCTGACTTCTAGATCCAATCAAATTAATAGCCAAGATTAGCCAATGCCACCAAATCTCTCTTACATGTTTTCTTCTCTGAACAAAATTACAAACATGCATGTTCACCACTGGCAAGCCTTACAACTGCCAGACAAGTAGTATATTGTCACATAGATTAAAATTGTCCTCTCTATCTGAAACTTATCAAGTAGTTTTCAGCATTCCTTTCAGTTTTTTTTTTAAATTTTAAAGTCAAATAATTGTTTTTTTTTATTGTTAAAAGAAAAATTTACATTTACTCCCCTTGTTCCCGGCCCTCCCGCTCCCCCACTAAACCACTGCCCTCCCCCTGCTTCCTTATGATGGTGCAGGATACCCTGTCCTATGGGAAGCCC
>JAQHUG010000219.1:1205804-1234157 GCA_028555095.1 Dicrostonyx torquatus
TTTTTCCTGTAATGAGTATGAGGTGCCCCTCTCCATCTCTTCTGACTGATTTTAGTTTGAAGTCAATTTTATTAGATATTAGTATAGCTACCCCTGCTTGCTTCTTAGGACCGTTTGATTGAAAAACCTTTTCCCAACCCTTTCCTTTCAGTTTTTATGCAGTATTTACTGTTATTCATTCTCTGGCATTCAAATTTCTAAAAATGTTTTTAAAGACTTTATTTCAAGCTAAAAATATGATTTGCGTGGCATTGTTGCCCTTTGTCGAATTTCCCATTTTTTAATTTAACACTGTCTAAGTCATGTGCCTCATGGTTACAGAGGTCTGGGCTACAAAGGTAATTTCTATGGTAACACTTCCCAGTACAGAATGATTAGGGCATTCTTATTAAGGATGTGTTTGGGTAAGGGGATATGATCCTTATGACACAAATATCACTTCATTAATGTTTATGATAGTACTCTTCTCCTTATTATTGAAAAATATTTACCAATTTTCTGCATTCTCCATCCAACCGTTGATAAAAACAATATGAAACACAGTCTTCTCCACTTCTCCATAACTTCTTACCATCTTTTATGCTGTCAATCAGACTAAATATTCCAAGTCTTCTGCATTATCCCCTGTCCCTAGCCTAGGATGTTCAGTTGATTCAAATAACAGTATGGAAAGAGAAGGAACATATTTCTATTCTGACACAGTCCCCTGTTTTAGGGTTGCTATGACTGGGCTCATTCATTGCCTTCCTTTCCATATATTGATGCAATATGTTTCTCAGCTTTCAGTACAATGGTTTCATCTTGACTGTTTTTTTTTAATACATCAGCATCTGCAGTAACCCCCTTTACCTGCCTTGTTTTTAATCTAATTGATTTAGACAGGGATCTGAACTGAAATTTCCATAGTGAGTCTAAAGTACAGTGAAAATCAAGAATGCTGAAGTGAGTGCTAAAAAGCATGGAACTGAAAAAAATTGTTTCATTGTCATTTGAAATGTTTACTATTTTTGTCTATTTCTTAGGAGAATAGTATACATGTCAGTTTCTGGAGACTCATATCCTCAAAATTTAAGATATGTAGATGATTTGGAATTATACAGGAAAAGAAAGACTGCACTGAATGAATGGGGCTCTAAGCCTAGCTGTGGCAATGTTACGAAGGGAAAGTCATGAAGTCCATCCCAGTGCTGCGAGTGACTCATCCAAGGCTCTTCCTACACCAGCAAACTCACCTAGACCGACTGCATTTGAGAATTGGTCATGATCTTGTCACTTCACAGGATAGATTGGTAAAATGAGTTTGGAAAATGCTTTAGATCCTTCTAAATTTTGAGGTTTTTAAAAAGTATTGCATATTTTAAATGTTCTTTGTTGTTCTAAATTAAGTAAAATCATTTTCCTAGATAATTAAGAATATGTTTTATGGTAAATAATATCAAGAAATGTTTTGGTTTTGTCATACATATACATACAATATAAAGCAGTAAAAATCTTTATAAAATACAAGAAGCATTTTCTTGAAATTTAGATTTCCAGATAAGTGTTTTTTACTATATAATCAGTTACTGCAAGCTGAAGAATAGCAACCTAAAAATTTTGTATCTTTTAATTAATTTATTTATTTGAGAGGAAGAGAGAGAGAGAGAGAGAGAGAGAGAGAGAGAGAGAGAGAGAGAGAGAGAGAAAGTGTGTGTGTGTGGTACAAATAAAATAAATTTATTGTATGCATTGTAAGTTTAAATCCAAATCATGTATCTTTAAAGATTTTCTTTTTCCGTTTTAGTGTTTTGGTTTTCATTTCATAGTTAAGCTTTGATTCAGGTTATTACACATGACCAAACTGACATCTGTATAGATATGCTATTTTTTAAGTTCTTCTGTCATCAGGACTATGGCATCATACTCTTAAGCACTATGTGTACACACTGTCCTTCAATCTGACCCTTTTCAATGAACAGAACCTACATCAAAAGGCTCACAACCACTTTTGGGTTCATGTCCAGAGACATTTGACACCTCTGGCTTCTGTAGGCACCTGCACTCATATTTATATCATATCATTACAAATATCAATTTAAAAAAGTAAAATGTTGTTTCATTGTAAAATCAGTGCAAACTGATTTTATACAATACCTTATGTGTTTCTGGGTTGTATCAGCTCAATTCAATTAAATGACGATCTTTCTGGTTATAGTACTGAGAAGTTGCTTCACAAAATAAACAAACATCATTTGAGGAAAAATAAAACTATGGGTGATAACATATAGACCATATATTATTTGTGAAATGTATTATAAACTCATTAAATAGTAGGTTGTTATGCTTATTTATGCCATAGTTGTGGGCTTGTCTTCAGTATGAAACTTAGAAGAGCTTTTCATATAAACAACCTGTAATCAGCTTGGAAATATGGCAATAGCAAAATTTCCAAAGAGAAGGAAATAAACAATATTTAGAAGCTATATGCAATCCCTGTCAGGTTGTCTCCTATTTTGGGATCTTGAAGTAAACTTACTGAAATGGAACAATAAGATAAAATGTCATGTTTCTTTTCCTTGGACATTTTAAACAGTAGGAGGTATCCTGAGACTGTCAAGAGGCTCTGCAACTACTGAATAACAAAAAAGTTTAGGATTATAATTTAAGGAGAATGCAGTTTATCCAGACTTAGTCTAAAACTTATTAAGCTACTTACTTTTTTCTGTACACCTCTGCATTAAGTATCAGTTGCCTGGATGTTTTATTTTCCAGGCAAATACTGTAACTATAGGTAGGGTCTACATCCATGTCAGTGGCATATCTATCTGTTCTCATCATAGCCACTTCTACCATGCAACATTAGACCTATGGAGATAGCCAGAAACTCAAAGAAAAATTAGCCTTGTCTTAACTAACTGAATAACTAAATGAATATATTAGCTACATAGACATTTATTTTGTTTAAATGGAATTCAGCTATTACACTTAAAGCTTTAGACATCACATCAATTAAAGCTGAAAAATATAAATATGACTCTGTGAGTTGTTTAGGATTTTGATGATGTAAACTTACCTCATGATAAGTGCAGAGAGGACTATTCTCTAAAAGAGTTCATTCTAGAAGTTTAGAATTAACTCTGGTAGCACTTACATTCAACAGATATTAATCAATTTAGTTTATGTGAAGTTACTTCCTCTGTAAAATGATGGTATTGGTTTGAATGATCAGTAGAGTCCCTTCCTAAAATATAAATCAACTTTGCATGCAATAAAAATGCATTTAAGATGTCTTAATAATATCCATTTTTACTTTAAATTAATAGGACACCATCAGGATGCTACTCATCTTTTAAAAACTAATAATAGAGAAATATATTTGTGACTTATCTTTAGCAAATGCAAACTGATAATTTTGTTCTATATAGAATGATAGTGTTTTTGTTATGTTCAGGTCTTTAAAATTGAATTTTATGTACATCAATAATCCAAAATCTATCTATCTATCTACCTATCTATCTATCTATCTATCTATCTATCTACATATCTAATATTTTTATATAAGAGGTATATATTAAAATTTACTTAAACTTCCGCTTAGAAGTGCCTCACCTCACTCATCCATCATTAGAAAAGTTCTTCCTATAGTAGATAAGAACAAATACAGAGACCAACAACTGGACAAAGTGCAGACAGTGAGAGACCTTGGAACACATTGTCCTAAGTGTGATGTCTTCATAAAGCCCAGTCCTCAGGAATGAGGGAGATATACAGGATAGGAAGAAAAAAATTATGATAACAAGATGGGATGAATGACACCAAGAAAACCGTGACTCCTGTGCACAGTGGTACTGCAGCACAAATGAGCTCACAGAGACTGAGGCAGTATGCATAGCGCTTGCACTGGTCCATACCATATGAGTCACAGCACTGAGAGGGGTAAGTGGGCATAGGTTCCCGTGCCTGACTGAGCTATCTCCAATCAATAACATCTTGCAAAGAAAAAAATTAGTAATCCCAAGGGATTCTCACTAGGTATATAAACCACACTGAAGAGCAGGTTCCGTACCCAACAGTAGATGGCCAACACAAAACAAACACAATGGTATTTTTGGAGATTTTATGTCTCATATTGCTTTGCTTTGTCATATTCTACCTTACTAGTCTTTTCTTATATATTATGGTTTATGACTTATGAACTTTTTGTTTTTGTTTTTAATTAATTCATTTTACATCCTGACTGGTTTCCCCTCCTCTCCTATTCATTATTTTTGAGAAAATATGTATTAAGAATATCTGCACATTAGTAAACACAAATGCTTTCTGTTGCAAGTATATGTAAAAATAACTACATAAGCTTGATTACCATCATGGAGATGATGATTGATAATTTGAGAAGTAAATGAATATTCTTGATTATATGCATTTTTAACATTTTATCCAGTAATTTAACTTTAATTACATTTTCATTAAATGTATGGTATGTACAGAGCAGTTTTCTCAATAATTCCAATATCTAAAATAAATTACAGATTATAAGAAATGTCCACATTGCAAACCCTACAGAAAGACAAGAAATATTTTCAGAAGTTGTGTTTCAGAAGTTTAAAATATCTGTTAGTAATCAACTAATAAACTAATGACTGAAAGAAGCAAATCACAATATATTGGCCATCCTAAAAATTCTATTAGTATTACGGTTCAATTATATTTTTTCTTTTTTGGGACAATAGATGATTCTTCTCTTCCTTTTTTCAACAATCTCCAGTAAATTCGTCCATAAAACTTATTTATGTATACAGTATTCTGCCAGCATATATGCTTGCAGACCAGAAGAGGTCCCCAGATCTCATTACTGATGGGTGTGAGCCACTATGTGGTTGCTGAGAATTGAACTCAGGACCTCTGGAAGAGCAGGCAGTGCTCTTAACCACTGAGCCATCTCTCCAGCCCCTCATCCATAAAACTTAGTTCCATCTATTGTTAAAATGCCCTGTCATATCAATAGAAGATAAAATTGATTCACTTTCAGAATTAGCTTCGCTCCATTTTTTTCATTGTTTCTTCAAGTTTTCCATATGTATGGTTCTCTCATTTCTCCTATGTTTCTTTCCATTGTTGGTAGTGGGGTTTATATAGGAGTAAAGATGAGAATCCAATAATATGAGTAGAGCAAAGATTAATTCTGTGAAGCTATTCTATAACTATTACAGTGTGAAGATTACTTAATTTTCACATTCAATTTTAATAAATTCTAATGGACTGTTGGAGCTAAAATATATAGGATGAAATGAAAAATAACATTGAAGCATGATAGACCCCTTTCTTTTCCTGACTCTCACATAAGTAAAGAAGTGATTCATGATTCCAATTAAAAAGTGACAGTCAATTAATTATACTGATGCTCAGAGTATTTGCATATTAATGTTTATATTATTAGCTATTTTATGAGTAGCTTAATTTTAAAAATCTGAAGATAAAAGTGTGAAGAATTGAAACGTTGAAGTTTGGAGTTTTCCTGTAGACTCTGAATCAATAAAAGTATCTTCACAGAAAAGTCATGTAATTTTACTAGCTAGAATTCAACTTTTTAAAATGTTGTTTTTCTTCAAACTGTAGTTAATATGCAATTATGGTTGCTTTTGTATATAAAGAATAAAGTCTCCCATTAAAAATATTAAACTGAAAATTTGATTTCTGACCAATACTCACTGTGCATTGAAAAATAAAAAGGGAATATAGAAGGACAGATATAAGGAATAAATTATTAGAGGCCTTCCATGTTCCCAGCATTGTTAATTATTGTTCAGTCCAATGAATGTAAATAATTGTGTGACATGTATTTTTGGAACTATAAGTTTGAGATAACTAGATTAGCAAATACTGGATTGATTCAGGTGTACCCTTTTATATCTGTCATCCAAATCAGTTTTGAAAGATGTGGTATTAAGTGTGAACAGATTTACCCTTCCACTTCCTACATTTGTTCCTCTCTTAAGCATGTATGCAGTATAATGTAATTAACACATTTTTATTGCCAGAAACTATACAAAAATGTCTAAACCTATAGCAGCATTTTTATATCTTTAAGAAATTCATATACTGTTATATCATTCTTTTCAGAACCTTAGATAGTACTACCCATGTTTAAAATTCTTGATCAGATATTCTATATCTATTTCAAAATCTCCATCATATTATATGTAATTAGTAATTCCAGAATATAAAAAAAATTATCAAAATTTTTTGAAATATTATAATTAATATCTAAATATGTGTTTGCTTTCATTGGTATTGAACACAGCCTTTAAGATGTTTTGATGTGGGATTCCCCTTAGTATGCTATGAATGTGTTTTATTACCACAGGTTATTCAAGAAGATATTTTAGCCAATGTCTTAGTAGAGTAAAACCAGGTGAGAAATCCAAACTAAGATACGGAGAGAAAGTAGGTGAAAGTCAAGGACCCAATGTAGCTGATAAAGGAGAAAGATACCAGTCAGAACTTTACCAGTAGGCCTCAGCCTCATGGTGATTCACAGATTAATAGCTATGGGTTAATTTAAAATATAAGAATTAACTAGAAATATGCCCAAGCTATTGACCAAACAGTGCTGTATTCAATATAGTTCCTGTGTGATTATTGGGTTCTGAGCAGCCAGGAAATGAAAGAGTAATCTCTGCCTAAAAACATGACATGTCAATGTGGGCTGACTACATCTACATAACACCTGAGAGAGCTTGGAATGGAATTCTAGACACAAAAGGACAGAATTTAGCACAAGTTCTTAGTAGCTGTATTTTTTTTTCAGATGGGCTGTGTTTGTTGGCAGCCAAGCAGGGGCACAGCAGCTTTTTTAAGAGAGGTCTTCCTGACTCAGCATTGGCAATGAGGCTGCATGGCTTCTTTAGGGGAGGGTTTCTTGGTTCCTGTTGGTACAAAAGGCTCTGACTCTTTTGGGAGTTCCAGCAATTTAGCATTTGAATGGGGTTTGAGAGCAGAGTGCTATAGGTTAATTGTTGGCAAATTGGACCTACAGCATCCCAGTATCTGGGTCAGAGAGCATGGAAAAAAGAGCTGGCATTAAACATGCATCCACCATATTGAAGTGGGCAGAATCAAAAGGCAAAGCAGCCTTAGTCCTAGCCACGCCCACTTAGCTTTTTTAAAAAATAGTGCTCCTGGTCAGTAAGTGATTATGATTATATAATAAAGACAAATTCAGATAAAAAAAAAACTGCTGAATGGATCACAGTGTGTTTAGAACATGTATGTAGCCTTGAAAGAAACAAGAAAAGAGTATAGATAGTTATAAAATGGAATAAATTGTTCTAAAAAATGAAACAAAATCTTTAAAGAGATGGAGTACGGACAGTCATAGATTAAAGCAGGTAAAAAAAAAGCCAAATAAAGATTAAAATACACAGATTCTGAATTATATATATATTATTATTATAAGAAAAATTTACATTTACTCCCCTTGTTCCCGGCCCTCCCACCCCACCCCCACCCCACCGCCCTCCCTCTGCTTCCTTAAGATGGGGCAGGATACCCTGCCCTACTATATGTTTTCTTTGAACTTTTTGACTCTGAATGACCTAAGTACAGAGAGATATTTTATTGTATGGCTGCTAATCTAAACCAACATATATATTTTAAAGGTATCTTGTCTTCAAAATTTGAGTCTAAGGATATGTTGCTTTTGAAAAGAGGTTCTGTTTTTGTTTCCACAGAGGAAAAAAAGCTGAGGATTCCTTATCAGCTAATATGTTTGATCAAAGATGATACCCTGAACCAATGGCCCAGATGATCCAACATCCATAAAAGCTTGAGGACTGCTAGATATGATGGATCTAGCACACAGTATTCCCCATGAAAGACCTGATAAATAGTGCTCCCAATCAACAGGAAGTAGTCTAAAAATGCCCAAATTCCCAAAATGATTGGTTATAATTTTTTGTTGACATTTAAAGGGGGAAATGCTATAGATATGAATACTTTGCATTGGTATGATCTTGGTTTATTGATACAAATTTAAGGTCAATTTTGTTATAGGTACATTTTTGCTCTTATTGAAGGTATTGTGTTTGTGCAGTTTGCTTAAAATGTAACATATAATTAAGAAATACAGGCTAATAGATAGTGCTCTACAATACTCAAGCTTATAATCATGTTAGGTTTTCTAGATGTACAGATATATTTTAGAAGGCTAGGTATTCTTCAAATGTTTCAAAGACTAAGAGAATATGGCACTTAAATTTTTTTAAAGAACTTAGGACTTATCTCAGCAATGATATATATCTGCTCCTGGCAGCACTAATCTACTTCAAGAGGATGATGGGTATCAAAGAGGTTCTTTATAGAGTTGGTTGGCCATTTAGGCAAGAAACTGCTCTTTCCTGCACTACTTGATGATATGATGTATGAACTAGACATGCAGGAACCACAGAAAAATGACTGTCAAAGGTTCCTAAAGGTGAAACAATCCTTCAGGTGTCTTGCTTTATAAAAGACTGCCAGATATTCTTCAGGACACAAAAGAAAGTGACTGACAAACTGACAATATAGGTGAAAATATTTTTGAAATTTCCTACTTCATTGAAATGTCTTCTGGGTACTATGAGCCTGTAGGCTGAATATGGATGCCCCAACATTACAGAAGAACTTTGGTTGACTGTCCAGGCAGCAATATGTCTTTGTCAACTTTAGAATTTTGGAAGTTGCTTACAAACACTTTCTTGTGTTTTGAAGAGTTGAAGACAGATAGTCATAGTTTTACTTAGTTATGATATAAGATAAATTAGATATGAAACTTCAGACTCACAAAGATAAAATAGATGATAGTATTTTTAACTTTGCCATATAAAAGTAGAATAAATATTATGAATGCAATTCTTACTTGATACATTTTGTTATATATCATTTTATTATGTTAAAGTTAATTTGGTTTTTGATAATGATTAAATATATTGAAAATATAGAACAATACTATCAGAGCAATACATCACTATATTAAAGTAATCAGACATCTAAATAGTCTTCAAGTCTAGGAGTAAATTGGAAATGTACATATCTCTAGAATGAAATATTTTTATGATTGAAGAAATAACCTCAAACTCTTTACCAATGAATAAAAATGCACTATAAAATATTCAAGCCGTCAACATAAATAATTTCTTTATGGGATATATAAGTAATTAGTATTACAAATAAAAGAAAGATAAAATAGCAAATAATGAAAATGACCAATTTCTATACCTGGATATGGAGTAAGATTTGAGGGAACTGGCATAATGAAGCCTTAACAGAAAATAAACTGTTATTTTCTACATGTTAGTTCTCTATGATCAATGATTCACTCACCACTTAATCCCTCATGTTAAAATAGTATTTAAAACAAGATATGTGTTCTTTTAGGTTTCAAGGGATTATAAAAATAAATTCTGAGCATGAAAAGAAGAACAAGAAGCAAAAGTTGCTGCGGGAGATTAAGCCCTCTTGCTTTCAGCCAAAGGCTTCTATGATACCCGCCCAATGTGGGGCATGGTTTTCATTTTAAAAAGAGCCACAGCTGTTCTCCGAACTAACTTGCTTCCGGCTTTCATGCTGACTGCTTTTGCTAGACTCGGTTTCCTGTTTGCGACCAGAGGAACGTGGTTTGGGACATTGATATGTAAGTTTTATCCCCTCCAATAAAATACCCCTTTTTAATCAACCTAGTGTAATATTGTCCTGCTACAATAAAAAGTCATGGAAGAGTAGCCTGACTCTTTCATAAGTTAGTGGATTTTCTCTTCTGTACTCTCAACCTTTGCAGAATCCAGCCAAGATTTGGATAAGAAAAGTGGGTGCATTGGGTTAGTGGATAGTTCACATCTAACAGACACTGGGGACAATGGATCATCATTCTCTCTGTTAGGAAAAGGTGTACAGAAGAAGAAAGAAAACAACAGAGCATAAGCTTTTAGATTGAAAATGTACTTGTCAGCGTACATTCTCCTTAAGAAATAAGCATAAAGATATATAATTAATACAAATCTCCCTTCTTCTCTCTCTTCCTCTATTCTTCCCTCCTTTCCCCTCTTTCCTCCATGTACACAGAAGTATTGACCGCCCAAGAAGACAAGATGAGATTTTAAGTGGCAGAACTTGATTTATAGATATCATTTTCTGTTTTCTTTCTCAATGCTTGATGTCATTATCAAAATATTAAACAAATAAATCAGAAGTCATTGGAAAAGGAATTGACATTTGTTTAAGAAAGAAAAAAAGTAAATATAGCGTGCCACATTATATTAGGCCAGAGAGTAAAGATGCTATGGACATAAACAAGGAGACACCCTGAGCCTCTCCTGAGAAAAATTGGGGAAAATGTGGCTATAAAATGAAAATTGCTCAATCAGTTAACATTCAATGAATACATAGATTTAGGAGTCCAGACTAAAGTAAATAAGTCAGCATATGAATAAATTGGGGGCAGAAAAAAAAAACCACTCTTCCTTAGAACAAAACATCTACTAAAACAGAAGAAAGGTTGGAGATAGAATCGTGTCATGTAGCCACTTTCACTTTCCTGTGGGACTGAGGGAAAATTTGTGAATGGCTGCAGAATCTAGTCGGTGGGGACATGATGAAAAGAAGCAGGCTCTACATTTGGAAACAATGATACGGTTTAATTCAGAGTATCTCTGCACACAGAAATGATCAAGTTAATAACAATTGAAATAGCTTGTAGTCTCAACTAGTTATCCTAGTCAGAACAAATACAATGAAAAAAGTAAGACAAAATGAAGAATAAAGACAAAGTGTCTTGCCTCATCCAAGACCTGAGATATATGAGGAAATACAGACATTAAAGATAACCAGTAATAAATTGGGTTGTGATATGTGATTTTTCTCCTTTAAATTTTTACTTCACAGTTAACTAGGAACTGTGTACCTCACACTAACAGGAAGGTCGGAAAATTCCTCCTAATATGAGACACAAGGTTGATAGAGAAAATATAATAAAATGCCAGTGTTCAGTTGTCAGAATGAGATAATACAGAAATTTATGAGTTCTTTGCACTATTTCAGAAATGTTTCTATGCATAATGTCACCTTAAAATGACAAATGACATATTATTTAAGTATAGAAAAACTTTTAAAAAGATAAGTTAGAAGAAGTAAGATGTGTGGGCATAATAAAAATAATTTAGATGGCCTCTATAATATGATGAATTAATATTTACATATTTAGGTAACTTTGTCTAGGCCTATAAAACAGAAGAATACATGACCTGGTAAAATTTCTACCCCTCTTTTGTCACCATTCTCATATTTATGGTGAAATACCTCTCAAAGATAACTTAAAGAAGAATTTATTTTGGTTTGTGGTTTAAGAATGGTTACAATCCAAAATGACAGGCATCATGAAAAGAGTAGGAGGTGTCTGTTCATACTGACCAAAGACAGAAAGCAAAGCCTGGTCAGCAAATGGAGTTGGAGCAGGAAATATCAATGCCTGTCTTCAGTGACCATCTTCATTCTAGCAAGGCTCCACCTTCTGGAGATTACACAACCATCCAAAACAGCATTCCAGTTAGGGCCCAAATGTGCAACACTTGACCTAATGGAGAAAATTTTACATAACCACAGAATTTTATGTCTGAGCCCACAATGTGATCCTATGATGTGATCCTTTCATTCCAATTTCAAAAATCTTCAATAGTCTCAACACCATTCAAAAGTTCAAAGCCCCCACAGGCGATGATTGACTCCAAGGAGGAACATTGTTTTCCAGACATAATAAGAATGATGCACATAGAAATTTACAGAAATTATGATAGGATTCACACAAGTTTAAGCCAGACAGGGTCCCATAACTGAGAAGAGGAAGAGAGGATGATCTTTCAACCCTAGGCAAGAAACTATTTCCAGTTGCCAACTGCTTCCAAAGGAAGCAGACCAATTTTAGATCTCTATTATTTTTCTTGATATAATGATATAATTCTCAATAAAGCTCTTTTTGGCTCTCAGTTTAAGAAAGGAACCACTTCTTTACAGCAGGAAGACTTGAGACAGCTGGTCACATTGTCTCTGCCGTCAGGATGCAGGGCATAGACAGGAAATGACAGTTGGCCATGAAGTCTTAGGCCCTGCTCTGGTAGGCTTCACTTTCTCCAGTAAGACTCAACCTCCCAAAGGTTTTATAACTTTAAAGGAGTGTCATCAGCTGGAGACCAAGTGACCAAACATATAAAATAATGGAAGACAACTGACACTCTATAATACCGTCAACCACAAGGAAAAATTAATTTGATATTAGTTAATGCATATTGTCAATAATACAATTATTGCTTGCCCTCTTAATTCTTGTAAATAGATAAAATAATTTGTAAAAACGTGTTCAAAATAATATAAAATAAATTATTAGTCGAATATTGAACAGTATAATATTTGAATAATTATACAGTACATAAATTAGTAACTTAAACATAAATCAGGGTGAAAACCAAATAAATAAAGATCACATAATGAATTGTGATTTTCTTCATTCTAGGAGATTATGTGACTTAGACAAACTTGTGATAAAATTCAGTTAAATACAAAAGCACTCAAATTTTATTTTCGTATTTAACCATCTTAATATTTAAATAACTTCCAATTGAAGAAAATTACTGAGAAATTTTTGGAAGAAAATAGAAAATTATGTTATGAATTTCCAGTGTTCGGCATACCAATAATGAGATTTGAATTTAAAGTCATAGATGTCACAATAACTGTGAGATACAAAATTGTAAGTTAGAGTCCTGAAATGGTTGCTATGGAAGCAAGGATACTGCACTGTTCATGTTTTCAGTCCTTTTAGAGGAATCTTTTATCTTTTGCTCCTTAGATCCATTTGGGTGTTTTTGTTCAATGTCTCATTGACAATAGTTAATGAGAAATGTGGTAGGCACACAGCTTTGAAACTCATTTCTTAACAAAGGTGTTTTCCTCAGATTTCATGTCTTGTTGCTCCCATATAGTAGGTTCCATCTCAAAACTGTTTCTTTGTTCCTGTGAAGTTATTTTTCTGCATCTTCTAATCTCCTCATTTGCTCAAGGCAAAAGTGAGATTAGAGTAGACAGAGTTTCCTTACTGAAAAGCTGCTTCTCTGACTATTGGTGTTTAAAATCAGAATGTGTAGAAAAAGCAAGTCTATTTATTAAATGCAATGCCCTTTCTGAGTTCCTAAAAGATTGAAATTGTAGTACACCTCCCCCTGTCATTTACATCTTAATTTTATGTGTTCTTGCTTTTATGGGGCACTAAATTGGTTAATTAAATTTTACTGGTTTATTCTGCTTGCTCATTCATATCCTGCTTAATCCAACCTACAACATTTTCTTTCTTTAAATGAACATGTGAAGCCTTATGATGTAATTTTAGAGGTGCTTTTCCTGTGAAATGAATATGTGGGTTAATGTATATGGTGCCATTGGCTTAAAAAATACTTGTTTGTTATGAAAGTATAAAGGTCATAAACAAAGTTAGCCGTGTAGATATTTAGTAAAGTTTCTGGAGGGAAATATGCCATTACAGGTATTTATAGGCTTTGTCTCACTCTACCATACTTGGCAATTTTTTTCTTAAACTAAGATTTACGTTGCTTCTGTAACAATTTTCTTATTTAGGGTGTGGGAAAAGGCAACATGATGTTTTCTTCATTAGAATTTTATCTGAATTGAGAGTGACTGGCACAGGATGGAGGAGCTGACATATTTACCCACCATTTATTTCAGCACTGTTTTCATCCTTCTCCTTGGATTGGGAAATTTACTTCTCTACTGAGATGACTGCATACCTTTGGACTACTTAGAAAGAGGTCACTGTTCCTTCTTCAGATATTACAGAATGACAGGGATTTTGACAAAATTATCTCCTTTGTGCCAATCATCACTGATTAGTTTGTGGAACTGAACTGTGACTTAGAGCTTCTCAAATTGATAAGCCTTACAGTGTTCCTCACATTTACTTATAATCATGACCACTATTTTATTAGTAATATACTCATGAATAGGAAAGAATATATGAGATTCGTCTGTCCAGGTCGAGGAAGCCAAACCAATTACAATGATTTTAGCACCTGTTTAACTTTAAACTTTATATTATTCTTCTTTCCACCAAATAGTGCCCCATAGTATACATGTGCCACATATCCACTATTCATTCAACGGTGAAGGGTATTTAGGTTGTGTCCAGTTCCTAGTGACCTAATGTGACTGAAATGGCAATGGACATGGTTGAGCAAGTATCTGAGGCTAAGGACGCCGAATCTCCAGGGCACATGCCAAAGAGTAGTTTAGCTGGGCCATGTGGAAGACCTAGCTTTAGCCTTGTGAGAGGCCTCCACTGTTTTGCAGAATGGCTGCACCACTTTGCAATTCCAACAACAATAAATGAGGGTTTCTCTTTACTCCATATCTGCACCAGTGCATTTTGCCATTTGTTTCTTGGTTTTAGCCATTCCGACTGAAGTGAGATTAAAAATCAGAAAATTCTTTTAATTTGTATTTCTCTAATTGCTAAGGGTGTTAAACACTTTTAAGGTGTCTTTTTTATTTTATTAAAAATCAAACTATCTTTTTTCATTTTCCATCCCAATCTCAGTTCCAAGTCTGTCCCCTCCTCCTGCCCTTCCACCTTCCCCCCCACCAACAAGTCCTCAGGGAGGGTAAAGAGCATTGCTTTGAGGTAGGACCAAGGCCGTCCCTATTACATCTGGGCTGAGCAAGGTATCCCTCCAAACAGAAGATGTTCCAAAAGACCAGTTCAAGCAGTGGGGATAAATCCTGGTCCCACCACCAGTGTGCCCACAGTCTACTCCAGCCATACAAATGTCACCCACATTCTGAGGGTCGAGTTTGGTGGGCATCCCCATCATGGTCTTGACATTTTGTTCATATTCTCACTTCTTCCACTCTTTGACTGGACCTCGGGAGCTCAGTCCAGTGCTCCACTGTGACTCTCTGCCTCTGCTTCCATCAGTAGCTGGATGAAGGTTCTAAGATGACACTTAAAATAGTCATTAGTCTGACTACTGGGCAAGGCCAGCTCAGGAACCTTCTGCACTATTGCTTAGGGTTTAAGCTGGGGGTCATCCTTGTGGATTTCTGGGTATTTCTCTAGTGCCAGGTTCCTTGATTTCCTCATAACAGCACAGCAAATCAATTGCTCTCTGTCTCCATCCTTCCCCCATCTTGACTATTCCATTCCCTCAAGTTCTCCTTTCCCCTTCCCCTTCGTCTCTTCTCCCTCACCCTTTGCCCTCCTTTATTCCCTCACCACCATGCCCCCAATTTTCTCAGGAGATATTGTCTATTTTTCCTCCTTGGGGGATCTATATATTTTTTTAGGGTTCTTAGTTTCCCTGGGTTCATAGGCTATAGACTCATTGTCCTTTGCGTTACAGCTAGTATCCATTATGAATGAGTACATACTATGATCAAGTTCCTGGGTCTGAGCTAACTCACTCAGGATATTTTTTCTAGTTTCATCCATTTTCATGAATATTTCAAAATGTCATTGTTTTGTTTTCTTTCTTTCTTTCTTTCTTTCTTTCTTTCTTTCTTTCTTTCTTTCTTTCTTTCTTAGCACTGACAGTATTCCATTGTGTAAATTACCACATTTTCTTTATCCATTCTTCAGGTGAGAGGTTGTTTGATTGTTCTGGCTATTACAAATAATGTTGCTATGTGATGTGGGAGTGTTCTCCTGTATTTTGTATTACTCTCATTGGTTGAATAAAGAAGCTGCCTGGCTTGTGAGATAGGTCAGCCCTTAGGTGGGCGGAGTAGACAGAATGGAAGTTCTGAGAAGAAAGGAAGTGGGTCAGTGGCCATAAGGCCCCAGGCCGCAGATGGATGCAGCTTAGACTTTTCTGAGAAGTCACCACCTCGTGGTGACACATGGATTATTAGGAATGGGTTAGTTTATGATGTGAGGGCTAGCCAAGAAGAGGCTAGTGATAACGGGCCAGGTAGTATTTAAATGATTCCAGTTTGTGTGTGTATTCCGGGTATAGCCATGCGGCCATGTGGCTGGGAGCCAGGTGGGACACAGCCTGCTGCTCCCGCTAATACAACAGCTATGAACATAGCTGAACAAATGTCCTTGTAGTATGTTTGAGCATCCTTTGGATATATGCCTAAGATTGGTATTGCTGTCTAGTATCTTCTTCAATTTCTTTTTTCAAAACTTAAAGTTCTTGTCAAACAGGTCATTCACTTGTTTGGTTAGTGTTACACCAAGATATTTTATTATATTTGTGGCTATTGTGAAGTGTGATGCTCCTCTGATTTCTTTCTCAGCTTCTTTATAATTTGTATACAGGAAGGCTACAAATTTTTTTTGAGTTGATCTTGTATTCTTCACATTAGTGAATATATTTATCAGCTATAGGAGTTCCTTGGTAGAGTTTTTGAGGATATATATATATATATATATATATTATATCATCTACAAACAGTAAAAGTTTGACATCTTGCTTTACAATTTTTACCACTTGATCTCCTTTTGTTTTCTAATTGCTCTAGGTAGACTTCAAGAACTATGTTGAATGACAAATTTCCTTCTATTTCCATTATGTGGAACAATTTGAGGTATATAAGTATTAGTTCTTCTTTGATTTTCTTGTATAGTTCTGCACTGAAACCACCCAGTCCATAGCTTTTTGGGTTGGGAGGCTTTTGGTGACAGCTTCTGTTTCCTTAAAGGTTATATTTAAATTGTTTACTTCATTTTGATTTAATTTCGATATATGGTACTTATCAAGAAAAAATGTCTATTTCTTTTATATTTTCCAATTTGTGTAGTACAGGTTTTTGAAGTACAATGATTCTCTGGATTTCTTCCTTATCTATTGTTTATGTCCCCCTTTTAATTTCTGATTTTGTAAATTTGGATATTCTCTCTCTTCCTTTTGATTAGTTTGGATAAGAGTTTGTCTATCTTGCTTATTTTCGCAACGAACCAGCTCTTTGTTTCACTGAATCTTTGTATTGTTTTCTTTGTTTCTATTTTATTGAGTTTAGCCCTCAAATTGATTATTTCCTGTCATCTAATCCTCCAGGAGTCTGTTTCATTTCATTTTGTTCTAGAGCTTTCAGGTGTGCTGCAAAGTACTAGTGTGAGCTTTCTCCACTTCCTTTATATTAGCACTTAGTACTTTGCACTTTCCTCTTAGCTCTGCTTTCATAATGTCTCATAGGTTTGGATACGTGTGCCTTCATTTTCTTTAAATTCTAAAGTCTTTAATTACTTTCTTATTTGACCCAGGGGTGATTCAATTGAGCACTGTTCAATTTCCATGACTTTGTAGGCTTCCTGCAATTAGTGTTGTTGCTGAATTCTACCTTTAAAACTATAGTGATTCAATAAGATGAAGGCACTTATTTAATTTTTTTGTATTTGTTGAGGTTTACTTTGTTACCTCATACGTGGTCAATTTTTGGGAAGTTTCCATGAGGTGCTGAGAAGAAGGTATATTCTTTTGTGTTTGGGTAAAATGTCCTATATATGTCTGTTAATTCCATTAGAGTCATGACATCTATTAGTTCTCTTATTTCTCTGCTAAGTTTCTGTCTGGTTGACCTGTTCTTTAGGAAGACTGGAGTGTTGAAGTTTCCTATTATTAGTGTGTGGAGCTTAATTTGCAATTTAAGCTTTAGTAATTTTTTTAAATATGTGGGTGCTCTTGTATTTAGGGTATAGATATTCAGGATTGAGACTTCATCTTGATGGATTTTTCCTAGGTTGAGTATAAAGTTTCCTCCATCTCTTCTGATTGGTTTTAGTTTGAAGTCTATTTTGTTAGATATTAGGATAGCTATACGTCTTGTTTCTTAGTCCATTTGATTGGAAAATCTGTTCCTAACCTTTTACTCTGAGGTAATATCTGTCTTTTAGGTGAAGTGTGGACTTTGTATACAGCAGAAGGATGGATCCTGCTTTCTTATCCATTTTCTTGCCCTGAGTCTTTTTATAAGTAAATTGAGTCCATTGATATTAACAGATATTAATGATCAATGATTGTTCAATCCTGTTACTTTTTGGTGGTAGTAATTTTCTATTTCCCTTTTTTGGGGCTTTCTGGTGTGAGATTATCTGTTGCCTCTGTTTTTGTGGATGCAGTTACCTTCCCTGGGTTGGAGTTTTTCTTCTAGTTCTTTCTGTAGTGCTGTTTGCAGATAAGTTTTATTTAAATTTCAGTTCTTTCATTGAATAACTTATTTTCTCCATTAATGCTTATTAAAAGCTTTGTGGGGTATAGTAGTCTGGGCTTGCATCTATGGTCTATTAGTGTCTGCAGCACATCTGTCCAGGACATTCTGCTTTTCATTGTTTCCATTGAGATGCCATTTGTAATTCTAATAGTTCTGCCTTTATATGTTTCTTGGCCTTTTTTCTTTGCAGCTCTTAATATTCTTTCTTTATTCTATTTGTTTTGCATTTTAATTATTATATGGTGAGGGAATGTTTTTTGACCCAGTCTATTTGGTGGTCATATAAGCTTCTTGTATTTTCGTAAGGATAACTTTTTTTAGATTGTGAAAGTTTTCTTCTATGATTTTGTTGAATATGTTTCCTATGCCTTTGAGCTGGAGTTCTACTCTTTTTATTCTTATTATTCTTAGGTTTGGCCTTTGATGGTGTACCAGATTTCATGGATGTTTCATGATAAGAATTTGTTGGATTTGCCGGGAAGTGGTGACTCACCACTTTAATCCCAGCACTTGGGAGGCAGAGGCAGGCAGATTTCTGTGAGTTCGAGGCCAGCCTGGTCTATAAGAGCTAGTTCCAGGACAGGCTCCAAAGCTACAGAGAAACCCTGTCTCAAAAAAACAAACAACAACAACAAAAAAAAGAATATGTTGGATTTATCATTTTCTTTGGCAGATGAGTTTATTCCCTCTATAGTATCTTCAACACCTGAGATTCTCTCTTCCATCTCTTGTATTCTGATGGTTATGCTTAAATTTGTAGTTCCTGTTCAATGACCCAGATTTTCCATTTCTAGAATTCCCTCAGTTTGCGTTTTCTTTATTTTCTCTATTTCAGTTTTCAAATCTTGACTTTTTTGTACTCTTTTTTATGTCCAGTTTCTTGAGTTCTTTGTATATTTTGGAGATCAGGCCTTTGTCTGATGTGGGGTTAGTGAAGATCTTCTCCCATTCAGTAGGATGTCTTTTTGTCTTAATGACTGTGTCCTTTGCTTTACAGAAGCTTCTCAGTTTCAAGAGGTCCCATTTATTTATTGTTGTTCTTATTGTCTGTGCCACTGGGGTTTTACATAGGAAGTGATCTCCTGTGCCCATATATTGCAGGCTACTTCCCACTTTCTCTTCTATGAGGTTCAGTGTAGTCGGATTTATATTGAGGTCTTTAATCCATTTAGACTTAAGTTTTGTGCATGGTGATAGACAAGGATCGATTTTCATTCTCCTACAGGTTGACACCCAATTATGCCAGCACCATTTGTTAAAGATGCTTTCATTCTTCCATTGTATACTTTTAGCTTCTTTGTCAAATATTAGGTGTTCATAGGTTTGTGGACTAATATCTGGATCTTCAATTCGATTCCATTGGTCAGTGTCTCTGTTTTTATGCCAATACCAAGCTGTTTTCAATACTGTAGCTTTGTAGTAGAGTTTGAAGTCAGGGATGGTAATGCCTCCGGAAGTTTCTTTGTTGTATAGGATTGTTTTGGCTATCCTGGACTTTCTGTTCTTCCATATAAAATTAGTTATTATTCTCTCAAGGTCTATGAAGAATTTTGTTGGTATTTTAATGGGGATTGCATTGAATCTATATATTGCCTTTGGAAGAATTGCCATTATTACTATGTTGATCCTACCGATCCATGAGCATGGGAGATTCTTCCATTTTCTGGTATCCTCTTCAATTTCTTTCTTTAAAGACTTAAAGTTCTTGTCGAATAGTTCTTTTACTTCCTTGGTTAGTGTTACCCCAAGATACTTTATGCTATTTGTGTCTATCGTGAAAGGTGAGGTTTCTCTGATTTCCTTCTCTGTTTCTTTATCCTTTGTGTATAGGAGGGCTACTGATTTTTTTGTGTTGATCTTGTATCCTGCCACTTCACTGAAGGCATTTATCAGCTGTAGAAGTTCCTTGGTAGAGTTTTTGGGGTCGCTTAGGTTCACTTGTTTGATTCTTTCTTGGTTTTCTTTGGTTTCTTAAAGAGATTTATTGATTTCTTCCATTTTTTGTTTGTCTTTTCCTCCATTTCTTTAAGGGAATTTAAAATCATTGTCTTCTGTTTATTCTGGCTTGGGATGTTCAAGTCTTTCTGTTGTATGACGACAGGGTCTTTACCATGTTGTTTTTAGGTTGTTGAATATTATATTATCTTGCATTGGTGCCTAACCATCTCTTCTTCTTAAATGGTGCTGGCAGTGTCTTTGCCTCTTTGTCCATTATTGCCATTGCTGGCTGTGTCTTTGGGAGCTGGCATTGGTCTGCTCTGTACTGTCGTCTGTGTCTCATGGAATCTCTGAGGTCTCTCTTGCCATGCTCTCTTGGTCCACTATCATGTTCTGCTCTCCAGATATGTTCTGTGAAATCACATTCTGTGCTTCAGAGTTCCTGTGAAGTCAAGGGGGACAAGAGGGTTTGGAGGTGGAGTAGAACTTGTAGCTTACAGGGTCCAATCAATGGGGTGATGATGTTGGAGCAGCCTACCTGAAGGAAGTTTGCCTGCTGGCTAGCCAGAGAAACTGAGGCTGGTGGGGGAAGTTCCTGGCATTATGCCCCAGTACCAAGGGTTTAGGGAGTAGGATTCCCTTCCCAGCTGTGTGGTTGATCACTAACCTTTTGGTCTTCTCTTTGCAGTTGCAAGCTGCATTTCAGAGTTCCTCAGATGCTGCAGGTGATTTTAAGGTATTTCTAGCCATTTTTGTTTATTATTTTAAGGATTCTCTGTTCAGATATAAAGCACATTTGTCAAATTTGGTCAGTTGTTTGTTTGTGTGTGTGTGTGTGTATGTTTTAGTTTTTCCTGTGTTCTGTATTTTGACTTGATTTTTTTTTAGCTATGGAGAAGTCTTTACAAGATATGGAAAAATATGGCAACATTTTACTTCCATTCTTATCACTTTGTTGACTATTTATTTCACTGTACAGATTTTTTTTATTCATTTCTTGAGGTCACTTGTTAATTGCTGGCCCTAATTCCAGAGTAAATGTCATATTAGTTAGAAAGTTCTTCCTATACCTCTATTCTCTAGGAAACTGTCTACATTTTGTTATAACAGTTTCAACATTTCAGGTTTTACATTGAGTCTTGGAATTGATTTTTGTGCTTATTAATAGATATATTGAACCCAAGAGGAGAACCATTTATTGCTATTTTGCTATACCAGTATAATTTCTAACTTCATTATAAACAATTTTATACACAAAGTTGGGCGTAGAGTTTACCCCTTCTTAGAGAAGCATCTTTGTATAGAAGAGATGAAAGAAATAGCAAGTGGTTGAAATGCCTACAGTGAGATACATAACGTCAAACATATTGCATTCACAGTACAGTCCTGCACCCAAAGCAGAGAGGATATCTAGAAGAAAGAGGAAATGTTTGTAAGAGTCAGAGGACTGGGACACCTGATGTGAGATAGCGTCTTCTAGACATGGCAGAGAAAGCCATAACCACAAACCTTCAACAATATTGTTTCTTAAATAAGACCAGCAAAATGACAATACCAGCTGACATAGCAGCTTGGATGTGGAATCACACAAGGCCTTAGGCATGAGTGAAGAATTGCAGATAAGAGATAGTTGTTGAAGAAAAGATATTTAGTCTTCAAGGATGAGCTCCACCTTGATAAATTATCCTGTTCCAAGAGGTCAGCCCTAAACACAGATCCATAAGGGTAACACTGAGTTAACTCAGCAAAATATATGTTTTAATAGGCATAGACAGTAAGTATCCTACATGCAGGATATATGTATTTAAAGCAAAAGAAGTCATGGAATTTGAAGAGGGGTTGAGAGACACAGGAGGCACTACAGTTGGAATGTGAGAGGTCAAAATTGTGATAATATAGTACACAAGTATGAGATTCTAAAAAATAATTTAAAAAGTACTCATTCTTTCTGCTATTAACTATGCACATAACTCCTATATTGTTGACCCTATTAAAGAAATTGATATTTATAAGCAGGGTGTGTTTCTAGTCACAGGGTTCAAATTGAAGCTGCATTTAATTTTTACATTTCCACATGCATTAGTTTCCAATTTGTAAAATTACAGTGTTCAATATAATTGTACACTTATGATACCCACATGAGTTAATTTGTGTTTAAGGCATGCTCTAATGTTGATTGAATCTCATTTTGCTAATGTATTTAATATTGTATAGCCTTAAGTGTTGGATGGTCCACAGGTGGTAGTTTAAATAATTATTTTTTTCTGTTGCATTTGAAGTCTTAATTTTATTAGATCTGCTGTCATTTCTCAGAAAATGTTCCCTTCTAAAAAGTGCAGAAATAGAAAACAAGAAAGGATCGGACATCTCATTCTCCATGAGCAACTACCTGTAGGAATGAGTATGGTAATAGAAAATGAGAATACAGATAATCTACTTATCTTGCAACACTGTTAGCTGTTTTATTCTGTTTTTCTGGCTAGCCAAGAGATGATTACAGTTAACTACAATAAGAATATGTATTTTATGAAATTACCTATAAGAGATCAAACAGAAACAAATTGCCAGTATGTAAGAATAATTTTCAACATATTAATTGGTATACTTTGGTTTCTTTATGAATATCACCCTTATTTTTCTGAATGTTAATCATACTAACTGTAATCTCCAGGCAACTTTTCCTATGGAAATAGGGTCATGCCATATTAATGCTTACCATTCTTTCCCATATAATTTCAGCACATTCTGTTGTATTTTGCCATTATGATCCCTATAAAAACAGAAGCCAATTTTCCTTTAGTGACAATAAGGAAAATTTCTAACCATTAAAATTAATACCTCAATCTCTTCTTCAAGTTTTTTTTATTTGTTTGTTAACTAAGAATATATTCCTGTACCTGCCTGCTGCCAGAAATCATTTTTTAGTCAGCTCTGCGAGGTAAAATATTGACTTGAATAAGCTCTTTGCATTGATTAGCAGTAGAATTCTAAGTAGAAGTAGAATTTCAACAGAGTAGGTGAAAATTGGAATTTTATGTTTCTTTATACACATTATTGACGAACTCCTTAATTACCAGCAACACATTCAAATCCATTTATATACAACATACAAAGCACAAAAAGCATTGCAACATCATTTTTATATGAATAAGCTGTTCAAAAAATATTAAATGAAAAAAAGTAAAAGTTCTCCCACATGCCAAAAGATGTCAAGTGATAAAAATAGAATAAATGAGGAGTGTGTCAAACAGATAGTATATACATATAAACATGGTTTCTTCCCTGTCTTGATACAGAGTGGGGAACATGTCAGAGTCAAGCTATTTGTATCATGAACAGAGAACATTTAGGTGAATGATTAAATATGCATCAATCCTTGTGGGTATGAAGTTAAGTCACCAACATTCTTTTTGATTTGGTTTGGAAGTGATGTTTCCTGATTACAGTTTCACTTTAATAAAAATAACAGAGATTTATATATGAATTATATAAAGTTTTTAATTTATCTGTTGCAAAGTAATTTAGAGTGACTTTTTTACTTTGATCATTGTAGGAAATATGAAGTTTATAATTTACTATTACTGATTCATTACTATTGTTTGAGTCAGAACAGTAGAGATTTAGAGAAATAAATTATTAAGAGATTTTCTATTCATGCATTGAATACTTGCAAATGCCTGAACGTCTCTATAAATTCACTTCATTACCTGAAACTGCAGAGTAACAGTTCAAGTTTGAACATGCAGCACTGTTTTCTCTAGAGCGAACATTCAGCTCTGTTCTTCCTAGGGTGAGCATTCAGCTGTGTTCTCTCCAGAGTGAGCACTCAGCTCTGTTCTCTCTAGGGTGAGCATGCAGCTCTGTTCTCTGTAGGGAAAGCAAGCAACCCTGTTCTCTCTAGAGTGAGCATTCAGCTGTGTTCTCTCCAGGGTGAGCACTGTTCTCTCTAGAGTGGGCATGCAGTTCTGTTGTTTGTAGAGTGAGCACACAGCTGTGTTCTCTCCAGAGTGAGCATTCAGCTCTGTTCTCTCTAGGGAAAGCAAGAAACCCTGTTCTCTCTAGAGTGAGCATTCCGCTCTGTTCTCTCTAGAGTGAGCATGCAGCTCTTTTCTCTATAGGGTGAGAAATGACCCACATACACCTCTCTGCACTTGAGTGGCTGTCCTAGCCTGACATATTTTTCAAAATGAAAATATAGTAGCTCTATGACAACTTACATTCTTCTATTTTTTTTTAATCAAACAAAGACTTTATGGTTATATATGACGTCACTAAATTTAGAAATGAACCCCTGATCATTATGTTGTTCTGATCTCCCGTTTTCTAGGTCACATAATCATTTTCGACAGAGTTCTTGAAACACAAAACATGTCTTTTCATGGCAGAATTTTGATTCTAATTTCAGAATTTTTAGATTCAAATTTAAAAATTCTCATTTTCTTCAATAATTCACTTTTCACCATTCAGAAAGTCTCAAAAAGCCCAGTGTTCTAGCTACTAGTTTCAGTTTGTGACAGAGAGAATAGACATCAGTAACAAATCAAACTGATGTTTCACCAGCCAGTGAGATGGCTCCATTGATAAAGGCACCTGCTTCCAAGCTTGATACCCCAACTTCAATCTCTAGCATTTATTTACATGGTGCCAGAAATCAAGTCTCACTCACTGTACTCTGGAATTCACATGTGTACTGTGAAAATATACTCAAAAAAGAACTTTTGAAGCCTGAGTGTCTTACTATTAAATGATGGTTTGCAAAGGTCTGTGGTTTTTAATACTTAAATTATGTCAAGATGTAATTCAGATGACCCCACTCGTATCTTTTTTTTGTTCTCTAGGACCTGAGCAATATTGATGCAACGTTTATTCATGAGTATACTATTTTCTTTCAATGAGGTACAAGCCATATTCAGTCTTGTTCATAGAAACACTGCAAAAATCAAAATGATTTAGTTACGGTATACAAAAGAACACTACAACAATAGACTTTGTCTATCCTTATAAATGATGTGTCCAAAAGTTATACCTTTTATTAAAGTGGCAATGTGACTGTTTTCATTATTTTTGAATGCATCTATTTTACACTCTATTCAAGGATCCTCTTGGTTATTATGTGAAACAGATTTTGAGTCAATTTATAGTGTCTTTTTCCTCACAAAATTTCTTTCAGGCATTTAACTTCTAACCACATTTGCTATTTAATGTGCAAACATGGAAAAAACTAAAACCAATATCTTTAAGGAGATTGAATTGTTTGTTAAATATTAATTCACTTTCTACTAAGTAGCAAACATAATTTTATTCTTAATACTCAGAATAAATCTAAAGCAGAAGAGAAGGAATAAAAACAAAACTGCGTTGAGTTTGCACCAAAATGAAGAGAGCAACAAAGACAGTTTTCAGAAAAAAGGCTAACGCTCCTATGCTTATTCACCTTGTAAATATTACTTTATGACTAATAATTTTCATCTTCATGAAAGAAAGTGTATCTGAGGAGGTAACTTTAGCTCTTAATATGAAGAAATGTCTCCAGTAGTGAAGAATTCAGGAAAGCATATCTAAGTATTATTTTCTAACAGGTCAGGTACTTGGTTTTTTATATTTTACAACACTGTTATAGGTGTACTAGAAAACACTTGCTTGTCAACATTTGCAATCCCATGACTACAACTTTAACATGTGACACTAACTGTTGGACTTCAGAAAATCACTGCCAATGTCCAGCCAGCACTGGACCTACCTCAGGATCTATGTCCTTGTGGTGGCCACTTGGATTTCTTCTTCCCATCAAAATAAAGCCATAGGAAGAGTTTCTTAAACTGTCTCAAAAGATCTGACTAAGAAGGAACATAATGACCATTATCTCATTACAGAAAATTCCTTGAGAAGAGAAGGGAAAATGGGGAGATAGGAGAGAAGGGAAACAAGTAAATAAAGCTCATCTCTCAAGGAGAAACACTAAATAGCAACTGAAATTTATTTGTCACATACTTCTGTATTCTACATGGTTCAAAATTAATATTAAAAGAATTGTTTCCAAGCCACTGCTTACACCTTTGGCTTTGGGGGAATGGATAAGTCCTGAAAAAATAGTACATATTATCGATATGACCATGGTCAAGTAAAGGATCCCAATGCCCCTGACTAACGGGAATCCAAAACCTTCCCCTGCTCTAAGTATAGATATTTGCTAGATGTTAATCTTTTTAGCTAAAAGCAATAAATGCAAGAACTATCAGGCAGCTCTCTTCTGCAAGATGACAGGAACCTGAGACTTCTTCCCCAAAGATAACTCCAAGATTAGCGAACCCTTGTCCTCATTCATGCTATGTATAACAAATTTGCTGAGTTCCTGAGAACAGATGGCATGTCTCAATCACCACAAAGGATTCAATCTCTGATTTTCTGGACCTATGTCTTTTTTCATATCCCCATCATCAGTTAGATCAATGCCAAGAAGACACTGATATTTAGCCAAACATTTTTGTAACAACAAGTCATGTGCTCCGAGCCCACTAAAATCCTCTATAAACATAATTTTTCCTATTATTTTATTAACGTGCCCCTACCTCTATTTCTATTTTTAATTTCTTTGGCAAATCATTCCAAAGATGCCCCAGAGAAGAAAAGGAATTTCTCTTTGATGGAAAAAAATGAAAAAGTTTATGGAATATTTCTCCTTTGGTTTCCTTCTATTTTCCATGAGTCAAAATGAATTCACCTAGCTGATCAGGATTCCTTTATGAATGATGGTGATTATTATTACTATCATTATTATTATTGTACAAGCAGAGGACTTTATCTTAATAGTAATGTCTCCTTTGAAAGCAGTCATTAGTCACTAAAAGAAAATTGTTCAAAATCTAAATTTTTGCTTCATCATAGCCATAATAATGAAAAATTTCAGAATTACATTCAAATAATTACTATATCTTTTATAGCCAAAATATTTTAGAGCTTGATTCAATAATAACTATTGGAGGAAGGCCACTTGTTGGTTCTCAGCTGCTCGGCCTCAAAATAATCACACGGAACCTATATTATTTAAAGCACTGCCTGGCCCATTAGCCCTAGCTACTTTGGCTAACTCTTACATCTTAATTTAACCCATTTCCATTCATCTGTGTATCACCATGTACCAGTGGCTTTTAGGGTAATGTTCCATCTGGCTTCAGTGGGGCTATTTGGCTTCTCTCTGACTCTGCCTCTTTTCTCCCAGCATTTCCTCCCAGATTCAACTTGGTTTTCACCACCTAGCTCTGTTTCTCTATAGCACTGCTATAGGCCCAAAGCAGTTCCTTTTATCACTTTGTACAGAGGAATACCTCACATCACCTCCCCTTTTCTGTTTAAATAAAATGGAAGGCTTTAACTTTAACATAGTGAAATTACATAAAACAATTATCAAGAAAGAATTGCAGTTATATATATTTTATATTTTATCAAAACTAAGGAAAACTATATTATTATAATCTATTCTTCAACTTCATCAAAGACTCCAGAAGGATATATTATTACCATAAAAAGGAAATGCAGTGTAAACAGCTTCCCAAACTCTAGAACTGACAGAAACATCTCACTGCCTGGTCACCCAAAGTTCTTCTATATCATTGGGGCATCCATCTTCAGCCTACAGGCCCATAGCATTTAGCAGACTTTTCCATTAAGAAGGAAATTTCAAAAGCAGCTCTGCCTATATTGGCAGTTTGTCAGTCACATTCTTCTGTGTTGTGCAGAATGTCTGGCAGACAATTTTATGAAACAGGAACCCAGAAACATCATCTCAACTTTAGGCAACTTCTGCAGTCATTTCTCTGTGAGTCCTGCATGTCTAATTTATCAAGCAGTCTAGGCAAGAGCAGTTTCTTGCCCAAATTGCTAACAAACTCCATAAGTAGCCTCTTTGATGCCCATCATTTTCTTGCAGTAGACTTGTTCTGCCAGGAGCAAATGTGTCTCATGGCATGAAAAGTCCCATGTTCTTAAAACATTTTAAATGCCATATTCTGTAGTCTTTTATTATTATTATTATTATTATTATTATTATTATTACAAGAAAAATTTACACTTACTCCCCTTGTTCCCGGCCCTCCCGCTCCCCCTCTACCCCACCGCCCTCCCCCTGCTTCCTTAAGATGGGGCAGGATACCCTGCCCTGTGGGAAGCCCTAGGCCATCCCCGCTCCATCTC